>JADRCD010208451.1:17700-50656 GCA_019843815.1 Montemys delectorum | reverse complement strand
CACACACATGGACACTCACAGCAGAGAGTTCACACACAGGGACACTCACTGTAGAGAGCTCACACATGGACACTCACAGCAGAGAGCTCATACACAGGGACACTCACAGCAGAGAGCCCACACACAGGGACACTCACAGCAGAGAGCTCACACACAGGGACATTCATAGCAGAGAGCTTGCACAAAGGATTACACATTGTATGGAATGGGAACCAGAGTCCTGCTCGGCAGCAGTGGGGCTGACTGCTACCATGCTTTTAATCTTAGAGATTGAGCTCTGGTGCCCCCAGATGGACAAAAGAAAATGCTTTTGTCTGTGGAAGGGCTGAAATGTGCCCTGTTTGGTATACAAGTTGCACGTATATGGGGTGGGGTTATCACTGTAAATGGGGCCCTCCCAGCCTTGCGGTTACAAAAGGCCAACACACTTATTTGTTTTATGTGGGTTCTGAAGCTTGACCTTAGGTCCTCATATACAGCAAAGAGTTTACCAACTGAGGTACCCCTAACCCTCACACAGGAGCCACCAACACAAGTTAGAATAGTAAGAAAAATGTTGGAATACACAGCTTTCCAAAGCCGCTCCTCCTCTTGGATTCTTATTGTGTAGGTGTTTGTTATAAATGCACTGTGAAATTTTCTCAAAAGCTCTCTCTCTCTCAGAGAAACTATCTGCCTGTCACTGGTGAGGTGACTTCAGCCAGAAGCAATCTTCTGCAACTCCCCAGAGTCCCCAGAGCAGAGGGCACTTGGTCTGTCCATGGTGGGATCACACCAAAGTCCTGGAAGAAATGCTGGTTTCTTTTGGGTTATTATTTCCTCCCGGCAGGGAGCCAGCCAACCCCTGTGATTCTGTATGTCTCTCCTGCTCAGACCCTCAGAGGCAAGGATGGCTGGGAGGGGAGAAGAATGGGGAGAGAAGACATTCCTCCACGGCATCTGAGATGTCTGCTGGCGTGAGACATGGAGTCCAGAGCTCCTGTGACTGACACAGGTCCCTAGTGTGAGTAAGCACATAGGGGAAGATCTAGGAGGGACAGATGGAATGGTTTAGATGTAAGAGGTGATTTGAATGAAAATGGCCCCAATTGGCTCAAAGGGAATGGTGCTGTTAGGAGGTGTGGCCTCATTGGAGTAGGAAATGTGTCAAAGGCCTTTGAAGTCTCACATGCTCAAGCCAAGCTCAGTGTATCTCTCTCTTCCTGCTGCCTGTTGATGATGCCGAACTCTCAGCTACCTGTCCAGCACCATGTCTGCCTGCATGCTATCTCACTTCCTGTCAGGTTGATAATAGACTGAATCATGCTTCCTGCCATGATGATAATGGGCTAAATCTCTAAACTGAAAGCCAGCCCCAATGAAATGTTTTCTGTTATAAGAGTTGTCGTGGTCATGGTGTCTCTTCACAGCAATAAAATCCTAATTAAAACAAAGTCTTAATTAGGTGTGTCTATCAGTGGTGTCTATCTGTACTCCCAGTCCCCAGGTCATGGAGAGTGGAGGATTCCTGAGGCTTGCTCTCCAGTCAGTAGAGCTTAATCAATAAGGTCCAAGTCCCAGTGAGAGACCCTGTCTCAAAAACAACAAACAGTAACAGCAACATATAGGAGATGGATCCCAAGGAAGGAACCTGAGACCGACCTCTGGTCTCCAAGCACATATTACATATGTAGATATGTGCACCCTCAAGCACACAGGCACATATCACACACACACACATGCATGTACATACACACTTACACACACGTACACATGTGCACTCACACACATGCATGCATGCACACACAGGCATGTACATATACACTTACACACATGTATACATGTGCATTCACACACATACATGCATGCACACACAGGCATACACACATGTTTTACCACAGAAAAGCAACTAACACACCTAATCCCCCTCCCCTGTTCTTTGTGAACTCAGTGGGCCTGGGCATGCACAGCACAGCTCAGGGTTGCCAAATTAGTCACATCTAGGTAATGCCTTGGGCTCCTGAAACTTCCAGTCTAGAGAAGGAAAGAAAAAGCAATGCCAGCCCATACATCACGGTTGTAATTATGGGCACAAGGCAGACCTTTCCAAATTGCAGGGCTGAATGAACAGGGTAAGCAGAGACCCTGACCATGCCATTCATTTGGCACCCAGGATCAATTTTTGGCTTTCAAAATGGGCACAGGTACTACTGTCCCCTTTACTTACTACTTAGAGAAATGAACACCAGGCACATTTGTAAACAGTCCTAACTACACTGAACTGCACAGGGAGGAAATCTTCCCTCTCCAGGTCCTTGTCCAGATGCCTCATCACATGGGGGCCTGGGAAGCTGCCGGGGTATTAATCCTGCAGAAGTAAAACCAGACAGGGGCTACAGAGATGTGTTACCTTTGCCCCAGGCTTGGCGCTGGCCACAGCTCTACTGAAGGACAGAGTGGGCATCTGGTCTTCCCCAGCTGGCTGCATCTGTGAAAACCAGAGAAAGAAATATGACAGAGGTCAGAGTTACTGAGGGCAGTCATAAAAGTCAGCAAGCAACCCAGGGGTGGGCTTTGAGGGTTTATATTCCCACTTCCACTTCCCCCTGCGCTTCCTGTGCGCCATCAACCTAACCTAACCTAAAACATATGACACCAATGTCATCGGGGAGGAGACATTTGCCCCCCACACCTGGATGGTGCATTTGCAAGAGGGGATGTTTTACTGATTGCTATTTCCAGTGGCCGGTCGGGAGGCTGAACTTCCTACTGTGCAGAGTTTTATGTCCATCATATCAGAAGACCCCAGACCTCAAAAGTCACTCTCTCTTAAGGTGCCTGCAATGGCCTTTGGATTTCTTCCTATCTTCACTCAGCAGAAATCATCCCCAAGGGACTCCAACCTTGATGGATGCCTCCATGGGGCCCACCAGCCTCACCACAGGCAGGGGAGGCATCCACATGGTTCCAGGGATCATCCTAGCAGCCAAATGGGACAACGTGGGTGGATGGCATCTTAGATGGAGTCTTCCCCCAAAGAACAGAATATCCCTGGTGTAGGGACTGTATTGGCTGGCATGGTCACATGAGATAGTGAGACAAATAGGCATGAACATGTTGGAATGAGGTCAGCCGCCAGCATATGCTACACGCTTGTCAGTGCGTGACATGACTTTGATTTAATTAACTGCAAAGTCCATTAAACGGCAGGGGAGTGGAAACACTGACATAATTTTATATACAAAACCCCAGGCAGGGCCAGCAAGATAACCTAAGTGATGCTCACCAATGTGAAATCAGAACTCGGGTTGACTGGCTCTTGGCTCCCAGCGTACTAGACATACTAGGACAGAACACTTGGTTTCTTGCCGCTGTTGGGGGGGCTCATGGAATCGATGGGGAGGGAGGCATGGCAGGTGGAGGTGGGTGGGTCACTGGGGTGGGCTCTTGAAGGTCACAGCACGACTCTGGGTCTGGCATTCCAGATGCTTCTGTCCCCATGCCCCCACTTATCCCAGCACCCATTCCCTTCCTCACGGCAATGGCTTATATCTCCATGAGTCAAGAAAAAGGAAAAAAAAAATATCAAGCAACAGCCACAAAGAGAAAGTGTATGTCTAATGGCCAGAAAAGACAGAATTTCATTTTGACATTTTTGCTGTTTCTTAGATCAGCCACTTCTAATTCAGAGGAAGCGAGACAAGGGAGTTCATGACACGATCATGGAACAGCTGACCCAGCCCAAAGTAGCTACAGGGGTGAAGCAAGGCCCCGCTTCAGCAGCAGCAGGTGGGAGGATCCAGCCAGCGCTTGTCCTGACTTCATGCAGGCCGAGCTGTGTAGGGTGGTTTCTAAGTCATAGTCCTCCAGTCTGTTACCTGGGGAGTTGACTCCGTTGCTCTAGGCCACAGAAGGGAATGTGAGCTTGGGTCGTGCATGGCTGTCTCAGCTACAGGAAGCCAGGAAGATGTAAGGCAGAAACAGTCTTTTCCTGCCAAACCAGGGAGGTCGCTTCTCACCCTCTGTGTTGCAAGAGGATGGAGCAGAGGTTCCGTCTCAGGGTGATCGACCATGGCAGAGAAGCCAACTCAGACCCGCTCACCAGGGAGCAATGCAATGCCACCCTAAAAACCTCAACCTGGCAGAATCATTTCTCCTAAGCTTGGTTTCTCAAGACAGCCCTGAGGGGCACTGAGCCAGATAATTCTGTGTCAGCTGATATTTGACTATAGCCTTGAACTCAGCCCACCAGAAGCCCATAACACCTTCTAATTGTGCTCATCAAACGTGCCTCCAGGCATTGCCAAATGTCCCCCAGGGGCAGAAGCTAGTGTGGTTGAGAAACGCTGTTCGAAAACACAAATGCATCTGCCTGGGCTGTGCAATTTTGGAAGAGGTACCTTCCTGCATGTCACTCAGATGTGAGTTAAAGTAGCGACACAAGGGTCTAGAGAGACGGCTCAGTGGTTATGAGCACTGGATGCTGTTCCAGAAGATGCAGGTTCAGTTCTCAGCATCCTCATGACAGCTCATGACCCTTACAATCCGTAACTCCAGTTCTAGGGAATCCGATACCCTCTCTGGCCTCTACCGGTAGTGCACATGCCTGGCAGACAGACAGACATGCAAACACTCACACATACACATTAAATAAGTGACTCTGTGAGGCCTGTGCTCTGTGGATTTGTGCCACTGACACCGCCGCCACGCAACACATTGCTCCGCAGTCACTACCTGGCCCGCAAGGGCTTTGCTTTCCTCATTATACACAATCAGTGTCTGGTGGCCACTGTCACTTGGGATGAAGTCTCTGAGCCTCTTGGGTCCAAATATGCAGGAGCGCCGCAGCAGGCAAAGGAGAGCAGCTATGATAAAACAGAAAGAATTGTGCAAGCTCAGCTCTGCAAGAGGCTTCAAGGGGGCCAAGCTCCACTCGCTTCCACTCAGCTGCTACCTGACAGGGTCCAGTTCCATCCAAACCATCTCAGGACTGCGTGGCTTAACAGCATGTGGGGGACTCAGACAGATGCCAACACTTTTGTTGAACTCACTGCTTGATATTAACTGGCCAAGAATATTCTATTGTATCTTGGACTAACGTGCCCTTATCAACCTTAGCCATGCCCTGGCACCTAGGCACCTGTGTACTGCTGTAACCTTGGTTACTGCAAACACATGCTCACCTTTGGACCTCGTTCCTCTGTGGATTCCATTGTTTACATAATAGCCTGCGCACGGAAACTGAATTTCGGCTAATTAGCGTGTCTGGTGATCTCTGACCCGAACAAGTCTGGAGTTCATCCTTCTCTCCCATTCACGCAGAGATTGTCCTGCTGTCCTATGGCCAGCGAAAGAGGCTGAACTCCCAGGAAGCACTCACCTGACAGAGCCAGAAGTGCTGCACAAACCGGGGACAGGGCCCACCACAGGAGCCATGCGTCTGAATGCTCCTCACATTCAGATCCACTGTGGCAGGAGCAGATCCTCACGTGGACCGTCTGCTTCTGGGCGAGGCCCTGTCTGTCTGCTATGAAGAGCGGCACCAAGTAATCCCCAGGCGGGAGGCTTCTCAGCATGATGAGTTCAGCAGAGCGACCTGCAAGAGCAGAAAGACACGAGTGGACTCATTGGCCCCTTGTGTATCTCCTTGCTATTGTCCAGGGCCAAGGCTCTGAACGTGGGACAAGACGGAAGTTCAGAAAAGCAAGGAGCAGATGGGAAAGAATAGAGGACCCTTGTCCCAGGATCCCGACAGCCTTCTCTGTTGGACACCCACGGATACATTCAAAATTGCCCACAACGAGGACAGTGTGTCGTTTCCTAGCCACACCTCAAACGAGAATGCCAGATAAGCTGCGCTGACTTGGGTCAAAATGATCCACAGCCTTAAGGTTTTAGCACCCTTACCCTTGAATATGAACAACGCTCCTCGTGAACCTGTTACAACTTTCTGACAGAAGAAATGTTTGTAACTTTAAACCTTACTGTAAACTATCCCACCTGAACAAGCACCTTAGAAAAGTTCCAGGGTCTGACCTACACACCCACAGGATCCTACCCATACCTGCCTAAACACAGGGTCTTTTCCATACCCACACCACCCAACTTAGACCCATAGGATCCTACCTAGACCCATGGAATTCTGCCTACACTCACAGGATCCTGCCTCTACCCACAGGGCCTAACTTACACTCATAAGATCCTACCTAAGCCCATAGGATCCTACCTATACTCACAATATCCTACCTACACCCACAAGATCCTGCATACACCCATAGAATCCAGTCTATACCTACCTATAGAATACTTACACCCACAGGATCCTGCCTATACCCATAGGATCCTGCCTATACCCACAGGATACTTCATACACCGACAGAATCCAGTCTATACCCATAGAATCCTGCATATACCCACAGGATCCTGCCTATACCTACAGGATCCTACATACACCCACGGGATCCTGCATACACCCACAGGATCCTGCCTTTTACTCATCCACACTCCTGTAAGAACCCTCATCTTGTCAAACTGGGCTAGGATGAAGTCCCCCTCTGGCCTGTCAGCCTCTCTAGCTGGGATAAATAGACATTGCTTTACATCTTCCCCACAAAAACTCATATGGTGACATGCTCTTGGACTCAAAGAGCACCATTCACATTGTTACAGCCGTGGCTGCTGTTCACTACAAGGACAAGGACCCAGATGAAAACTGGGAGAGAGAAGAGAACAGACAGACACCTGAGTGTGCAGTCATCTTCCTCCATGGTGTCAAGAAAGGCAGGAGTGACGGCAGGCATGTCATGCTCCATCGAGGCAAGCTCATTCCGGCCCTCATGCCCAGAGTCCTTTCTGGAACTTGGTAAGTAAGCTGGGCTGGCCTCCCACAAAATGCACTCCAGACTTTAGGCTCTCTAAGAGGACTGACTGACACTGAATGACTCAGTCTCCCCCACCCTAAATCACACTTTGTTCCAGTCTAGGTTAGCGTCCGACCCATACAAACCTTCCTCCTGCTCTGTCCTCAGCATCCAAGTCTCTTCCACATCTCCCTGGGCATTGTCCAAATCAAAAGTAAAGGGGTGAGCGTAGGGGTCCAGGTCTGCATCCTCGGCTTCTAACAGCAGGGCTTGGCTGCCAGCTGACGCACAGACCTCCAAGTGTCGGGAATGGGGCTGGAGTGTGGGAGCGTTGTCATTGACATCAGACAGGAAAAGCAGCAGGGTCCCCGTGCCAGTCAGTGGGGGGAGGCCTTGGAGAGGACAGAACCCAGGCAATAGATGTTATGAAATTAAAGAGAGAGAGTAAGCACGAACTTACAGAACAGCAGCATCAGTAGCTCCTGAAGTGGGGTGCCTGTGACAGTCCATAGCCTCTCTGTCAGGGTGTGGCCCTGCTTGGTAGACACCTCCAGTGCAAACATGGTCACACACGCACGCACGCGCGTGTGCACACACACACACACCACACACACACACACACACCACACACACACACACACCACACACATACACACACATATACCACACACACACACACACACACACACACACACACACACAGGAGTATTGGGCAGCATGAATTGTTCCTGATGGGTTTTAAAAGAAGACGATGGTTTAGAATCACATGTCCTGTCTGTCAGTCATGGTATATGGTACATACATGGTGCTGGGAAGGAATGAAAGGGGAGCATGGGGGATCCCCAGGGAAGAAGAGGTCAGCTCGGGCCTGCCGGGGACATTGCCTATGATGACAGACTATACCGTTTTATAAAGGGCACTGGGAAAAGCTGGGAGAGGGGGGCTGCGAAGCTAAAACCACACGTGAGTCTACTAGGTGGCTGGTCAGGTACTATCAGCTTTGTGGGTCGCGGAGGATGATCAGCAGCTGGTAAAAACAGGGACAGAAACACAGGGCTCTGGTGGAAACACGGCAATCAACCAGACTGTCTGTTAATCATGGCTATCCACCAAAGGTTTTCTGGTAAAGAGCAAAGACCTCACAGACACTGGGAAGGGAAATGGTTTAGAGACTATTGGAAAAGTATAGGGCCTGACCAACAGTGAAAACTAGTGGTGGTCTCTCTAGCCCCTGGCCACTCTCCTCGCCCTGTAACTTGCTTGCCTCCTCAATGGGCCTTACGGCCACTGCCTGCTCTCATTCCTTCAGGTGGCCACTTTCCTTTATAATAAATTCTCTTGTCTCTGCACTCCAGGACATCATCTCTGAACTATTCTGATGGACTGGGGACCCCAAGGCAGGGTAGGATAGGACCATGGCAACAAATTTATGATCATTTAGAAATTACCTTTTGTAATTAAAAATAGATTAGGGGAATCGTGAAGCCATCCATAACAGAATCATGGAACAGTGAGTGCCGGATGGCCGGCTTCCCTTCCTGAACCTCCGCTAGCATCTCACTTCCCTAACATTCTACCAGATAATTATGCAAATGGGCTGGGCAGGTCCACAGCACTTGGGCTTTCATCCACAGACTCCTTTAAGTACGATTCTTAATGTTACTTGAAAATGTTCACACATGCAGCTTTATATTTGGATGCGTTTAACTTCAGCCTTGTGGGAATACTGAGAAATGTGCTAAGACATGTTTTTAAAATCACTTGTCCTGGTTTATGACAAATGTGTTCCACTCAGTCACATTTGCTGGAGCTTACGAGCCATCCCAGGTATGGGAAACTGCTAAATATTTATCACACATCGTTGGGCTTGACAAAGAGCTACTGCATTATCTTACAGGCAGATGAGGCGGGTGGGCGTGATTGCAGAGTCCTCGCTGGCTTAATTGTCTCTGCTGTGTGAATACTGCCCCTCTTTCAGCAGTATCGGTCCCTGGTTTGCCATTACGGGACTTATTATCAAAAATAATCTCTAGCATAGAGGCAAAGTGAAAACAATGTTTATTTTATAATTTCCTCAGTGATGCTAAAAATGGCCTCCCTCAGGAGGCCAGAGCCAGTACTGTTCACTCCCAGTCTTGTCTCAGCACTCACCATTGTCAACTGCATGGACGATGATTGTATAAAAGCTATCATTCACATGAGGGGACTCCCGGTCTATTTGGCTCTTGGTGGTGACCACTCCTGATTTCTCATCCACAGCCACCCAGTTTGCTGGATCATGAACCAGTCTGTATCTTGTAGAAAGAACACACACACATACACAAATGTAGTTTTCTTTTAACTACAAAGTGTTACCACAAGACAAATCATAGGCCTGGTGGCACACGCTTGTCATCCCAGCACTTGAGCTATAGAGTCAAGTGACCATGAGTTCAAGACCATCTTCAGCTATAAAGACAGTTCAAGACCTTGCCTCAAAAAATATTTTTAATAATAAATCAAAATATATTTTAGAACTTCTGTGGTGGTTTGAATAAGAATGAGCCCATGTAAGCTTGGTTGCCAGAGAGTAGTGAATTGAAAGGAGCTATTTGAAAGGACTAGGAGTTGTGGCTTTACTAGAGGAAGTCTGTCACTGGCAGTCAGTCTGATGCTTCTCCTCCTGCTGCTGTGGATCTGCATGAAGAACTCTGGGCTACTTGTCCAGCTCTGTGCCTGTCTGCATGCTTCCTGCTACCATGATAAAGGACTAAACTTCTGAAATGGCAAGCAAGCCCCAACTTAATGCTTGCCTTCTCAAGAGTTGCCCTGGTAATGGTGTCTCTCCACAGCAATAGAAACCCTAAGACAACTACAATTCCCACTGCAAGTAATTTGGGAATTCAAAGGCAATCGAACTCCAAATGCTCATGTAAGTGCTCTGAGGTTGAAGGCTAAGGGTGACAGTGAAGACTTCAACAGTGTGCCAAGTCCAGGGTCACTAGAACAAGTATCCTTCTCCTAGGAGGTGTCCCTTGGGAAACACTTAGTATGGGAGCAGAACCAGTCCTTGGGTATCAGTAGCTGGTGGCTTCCTGTTCAGTACAGTGTACCTCAGACACACAGGTCTGACTCCTCTTGCAGGGTCTACTTTGCAGCAGATCCCAAAGGATTCCCTCACCTGAGGGTCATCTTCCTACTCCTAACTTTGTGACCATGGAACTACTTTAAGCAGTAGACAGAAGACTCTAGGATTTCTGGGAGTGGCTGCCTTCAGATGATACCCACTGGAAGCATGTCTGGTTGCTAGCCACTATGCCTCTGGACCACTGTTGCACCTTATGGAATCCCTGCACTCACAGCAGCAGCAGCAGCAGCAGCAGCAGCAGCAGCAGCAGCAGCAGCAGCAGCAGCAGCAGCAGCAAGGCTCAGGCAAAGAAAGGGCCAGATAATTGCAGCATCTCCGTGGGCTCTGTCTTCCTCATCTGGGAAAATGCTTCTAACCGTGTTGACCAGGATCCCTCTTGATAGCCAACGGGCCATGTTTTTTTTTCTTCTCATGCACAACTTTACCAATTAGGGAAGGTTCCAGTAGTTTCTGTGGTTTTATAATGTTTACAAGCTAAGGGCAGAAACTCAAAAGTTCAGACATAGATTATCCTAGCCCAAAAATGCCCTCGAGGCAAATTTGGTCATTAAAAAGTAACTAACTACAACCAATGTACATTAGACAGTACAAAGTAGAACTCTGTTCTCTGGACACAGCTACCCTGTCATAGAAGGCACTCAATCAACACCCTGGCTGACGCCATGCTCTAGGATTTCATTGTTGGAGTGGTCAAGACATAGGGACAGGAAGTAGAGTGGGTAGAGTGGTGGTTGTCAGAAGCCTGGGAAAGGGGACAGAGAAAATGGACTGCAAAGGGGAATTAGGGAAGGAGTCTGGGGAAGAGAAAATATGTTCCAGGGACTTGGAAAAGGAACTGGTGTTTGCTGGGCACAGAGCTTCCTTCTGGAAACAAAAGATGTTCCAGGTGGTTTGTGAGTGCATTCAGTTCCACAAACTGAACTCTTTAAGTCAAAAATACTTGACTATTAAATATTTCATTTAAAATATTAAATATTAGTAAAATTATTTACCTAGAAGCTATGACATAAATAAAGAAAGACATAGGAAACACATCAGATAGATAGATAGATAGATAGATAGATAGATAGATAGATAGATAGATAGATAGAGATAGAGATATATGGCTATGAATGGTCAAAGGGAATAAGGGGGGCAGGCTCCAGGAGGGAGCTGCAGGTGAGAGTAGGACTGAGTTGGGTTAATGAGTGGGAATGGAAGTTAGGCTAAACCAGCCAGGAACTGCAGAATGAGCTGGATTAATCCAGCCAATGGGCATTCACCAGGTAGCTTCTTATGCTTTAACTCCTTGGACTGAACCAGTCTTAGCAAGATTCTGTAGCATCCAGGTGGCCAACAATTCCCTCCCTGCCCCCTCAGAGCCACCCACAATTCCTGCTCCTCTATGCCCACCTTATCTGGCTGTCAGCCCTGTCTGGGTCCGTAGCATTGAAATATCCCAGCTGGATGGCAGGCCAGGCTCCATCCTCCTCACTGACGATGAAGCTCCTAGGGTGAAAGGCTGGTGGGTCATTGGTGTCCAGCACCTGCACGATCACTATGGTGCTGGCCACTGGCTTCCTCGATGGCTGCAGCTGGCCCTCCTTACAAATGAAGAGCTGCTCCTGATTCTCCACAATAATGATGAGGCTGTGGGCTACTTGCGTTTCATAATCCAAAGGCTGCCAAGGTAAGAGAGGGCTTGATCAGTACCCAAGCTCCCTGGATGGAGGAAGCTCTGCAGAGTCATCAGGAATCCAACAGAGGATGGAAATGATCAAAAGCCAGTCTTCAGATCCCTTTCAAATCACTTATGGGGCTCACTCTTTCCTCCTCCTCTCCTGGCTGCACAGAGCCTCCATCCATCAGACAGTGATGAAAAATGCAACAAAAAAACAGAACTCATGAAACATTTAAGTGTTAACCACACCACAGGAAAAAAAAATCAGAGGAACTTGGAGAAATATAGATACTAATGATCATAGCTACTCAGGCTACAAAGTGGCCAGGGACATGGAAGGGATGAGAGTCAGGAGGTTTGAAGAACTGCTGGGGGCTTAATCCAGACACCCAGTTTCCTAAGGAAGGCCGCAAAGGGCTTTGGAGTCAGCAGGGGCCAAAACTGCTCTCTCTTTGGCAATTCTTCTGTCTTTAACTTTTTTGCTATTCTGTGGCCAAGAGCTGCTTACTTTTGGTAATTTTTGACTTCCTTTAACTCTTTGCTAGTCTAAGGCCAAAAGCCACTGGCTTCTGGTAATTTGATTCCAGCTGATAGCATCAGAGGAAGTAGAAAAAGATTTAGTTTCTCTCTGGCTCAAGGGCCCCTTGCTAGCCAGGTGAGAGGCTTGGAGCTCACTAACTCTTTGTGAGCCAAAAAGGAAGGGATAATTCAAGCACACACACACACACACACACACAAACACACAAACATGCACACATACCACACTTTGGCCCTGCCTGAATGCCTGTCTCAACAATTCCACAAATGTTCGTGCATACTTACATACATACACAAATATCTATATACATATGTATGTACATACATATAGCAGACAGACATATATACATTTGGTAGATGGAGCTGAGCCCCAAATGCCACATTTTATTTCTTATCTTTGGCAATTCATAAAATCACCTCACAGATAAAATGTTACACAAAAGAGGAGTTACAGAAGGATGTGAATATTAAGTTCAAAGCAGCATTTTATTCTTTAAGCTCATTATAAGTTCAAAGCAACAGTTTCACATGGCCTTGCTTTATCATAGTGAGCACATACGGCTTCACCCTTGGACCGGACCTAGAATGAATGTTTTTCATTGATGACAAATTTGTTCCAAACCTGCTTTATTATCCTAGTGCAATTGGTCCATGACACATGAAGGTTTACAAAGCTCTATTTATAACTTGGTTTACAAAGCTCTATTTGTAACTTTATTCTATGGGGGGGGGTTGAAATGACTTGTATCAATTTAAGAGTTCTATAAAATCATTATCAGAAATTGCGAAATCATCATTTCATTAATACAGCATTACTACATCAGAGTACATCTTCATGCTGATCTGCAGGAAATCTGCCCCCAAGAGGGTGGGCTGATGCCCAGGAATCATTGGGCTGTGTAATAGGACGGGAAAGTAATATCAACAGCAAGAAGCAATCCTGGGATTGTTATGTCCAGTTTTCGGGAACCCCAGAAGAATGCCAGGAATCGAAACTCCAATGTAAAAACAAAGAGAGCCTTTATTTCACGAGTCAGACCTGGATCACAAGCCTTCCCCACTGGGCAGGTTAGGGATATGATGCCAGTGTCTAGGGGCTTAGAGTTTTTATATGTGCACATGTACAAGCAGGGATTCTCTAACTTTGGGCTTACATGACTGAGGAGGTCACAGGGGAAAGCCATGTTTTAAACCTAATAACACTTGTTCAGACAGTGGGGCGGACCGTGCACCTGGGGGGCGGGGGGAAGCTTCTGACCTGGGAAGTAACTTTATGGGGCTATCAGGAGCTAGTGTATTTTTACAAACTGGTTGCAGCTGTCTGGGGACACTTAACTGCCCTTTTCTCAAGGTCTCAGAGTAGGCCTCTCATCATTTCAAGGATATTTGGTCCTTGTTCCTTTCAAGGGCCTGCAGGAGCCATCTGCACCAGAGAAATGTTGGTTATCTATCAAGGGGAGTTAGCCTAGGTGACACAGGGGCTAGGGTATGTTGCTTTTTGTCTGTTCCCAAAGCTGGCATCTGCTACTACCTCCCCTCACCGCCCCCACCCCCCCACCCCCGCCCCAGGGAGGTCGTTAGGGGGAAGGGAGTGCCACCATGAAAAGGCGAATTGCAATATTCCAGTCCCAGGCTGGGCCCTCTCTGTCTGACCTCTCCAAAGGCCAGGAGCCATCTATGCAGGGGAAGTGGGGAAGGGGAGCTCTAACTGCTTGAGCATCAGGACGTGCAGAGGCAGGTTTTCCTGAGTCTCTTTAAGGTAAAGTCTTTGGTGATCTTGCATCTCACAGCTCTCCCATTGAAGGCCATGTGTAAATGGTAGATCACCTCCAGAAAACTCACTTGTATGTCTTAGCCTTTTCTAGATGGCTTCTGACAAATACCTCAGCAGTAGGCGACTAGGCAGACGCCTGTCAGGGACCTTGCTATGCACAGAGTGGACTGTCACTCCTTTGATATTTCCTGAAGCTTGCTCAACTACAGGCAGACTCTCCACTGCATCCAGATGTATCGACTCCAGCTGGTCCTTCCAATTGACTTGCTGCACTATGAAAGGCACTGGCCGTGCTTAGGTCTCCTTGAAAGCCACAAAGACTAAGAGCATTGGAGTCTCCCTGCCCTGTCTGCTTCGGTCTCCTTGAAAGCCACAAAGACTAAGAGCATTGGAGTCTGCCTGCCCTGTCGGAATCCACCTTCTCTGCTATGAGACTCTCTATATAAAGGCGTATGTCTGATCTTTAATTTCCTCACCTATAAAATATGGCAATAGTGTCTTCCTACAGGGCCAGCTACCCCATTACATATAGTAGATAGATCCTTGTGCTCATCACACATGACAACCCACACAAATGCCCCAACGTTTACACTTCAGATGTTTAAAATGTTTTCAACCCAGGAGTCTAAAAGAAGGACTTTTAGTTGGAGAAGCATCTTTAAAGGAAGTGGGAATGTGGCCCAATCAGTGCTGCCCTTGCTTAGCATACACAAAGCACTGGACCTAATCCTCAGTACCACATAAAGCAAGCATGGTGGTGCATACCCATAATCCCAGCACTCCAGAGTTAGAGACAAGACCAGGAATTTAAGGGAATACTCTACTACAAAGTGAGTTCAAGGCCGGTCTGCAATACTTAAAACCCTTTACCAAGAAAATATATTTTAAGTTCACTTTCATTGCATCAGGAAAAAAACAAAAACAAAAACAAAAACAAAACAACAACGTCTAACATCCAGGGCTCGGGTGAACATAGTATGTTTTATCTCCAACAGCAACATCAAAGAATCAAATAAGATTTTAAAAAGTTGGCTATTATCATTTCTGCAGGAGGAGCCCTTGGCCTCTGGACAAAGGAGGAGTTTCTCTGCTCCTGCATCCTTTTAAGGACTGCACAGGGCACAATATGCACTCGTTTAGCAGGTACCAGCCCCTCAGGCGTTATGGCTTGTCCTCCAGACAGGGACCATGACACCCACCATCATCCTGCCTTGACTTTACCTTAATAATACTTAATAAACCTTGGTTGGTCTCAGGGTCAGTCATGATGTCAAAATGCCCCTCCTCGTTGCCATCCCATATGTTGAATTGTGTTCTCCACGCTGGTGTAAACGGAGTATCCCCATCTTGGACAGAGAGATACAACACGCTCTGTTCGACTTGACCTTCAGAAATCTGAATCTCATACTGGAAGAAACAATCACCATTTCCATGTCATGGGCACAAAGACATACCATGGAGAAGGAGCTCAGGAAGAGAGAGGAGGAGGAGAGCAGGAAGTGAGAGGAATGCAGGAAGTGAGAGGAGGAGGACAGGAAGTGAAGGGGGAGAGAGAAGGGTCCTTAGCAAGACACCAGCAGGCTTCAGGCATTCACATTCCTCCAGTTGTAGTAGAAAATACCTTGAGTCAGGAGCAGAGTCCTTCCTACAAATGGCGTTCCCTGAGATTCCGTCTACAGCTGGGTGATTTTAAAGACACTCAGTACATTATAAAACTATCAGATGCAATGCACATCTCAGCCTATGAGCCTTGGTATCCTAGCTCTTCCTCAACGAGAGAGAGATTTGTTTTGATCGAGGTGGCCATCTTTCCAGCACACGTGGTTCCTTGAAATGGCTCGATTTTCAGTATTTTTTTGGTGATGGGTCTCTGAGCATGCACAGCAGGCCGACGGTGTATTTTTTTTTCCAGGCTTACTTTTGAGCACATAGATTTGACCTAAGCACGGGGAGGATTCTGATACAAGGTTTAACTTTAAGATTAGTTTGCCATTCGTATAAACTTTTGGATGAGGTGCTCTCATCTGAGAACATTCCACATTGGTTTATGTAATTAAAAAAATTTAAATGACACATTTTAAAATTAATTGCTTGAATCATTAATGCAACAGTTACTATGTGCTGGCAAAACAATTAATAATGATAATAAATATCTCCCAGGAGCTGACAATGGATGCATGGGGGTAGGGGATTAGGAAGAAACTAGAACAAATGAATTCATTAAATAGAACACGATGAGGAAGATCAAAGAGTCAAAGGCTTGGAGCGCCCAGGAGGGGTACAGGGTGTTTACTGGGTCATCAAGGGAAGCCCCTCTCAGAATCAATGTTCCTGTGAACACACATACACTTGCATGAGCCCCCCCAAAGACAACTTAGGAGTCAGTTCTTTTCTTCTATCTCAGTTCCGGGGGTGTCAGAATGGCAGTAAGTTCTTTTGCCCACCGAGTCATCCTGAAAGCTCCAACCTTGCTTTTTGAGATGGGTGTCCCACTGAGACCTATGGCTCACCAATTAGGCAAACATGGCTGCCACTAACCCCATGCATCCTCCTGCCTGTCCTCAGTGGATACCGCCATGCCCAGAGTTTTATATGGGTGTCATTCTCCGGTCCTCACACTTGGACAGCGAGTACTTTACTGATTAGACTCTCTGTCTAGCCCCAGGTAGACAGTAGGTCGCTCTGGATGATTGTATGTATCTTGCTCATGATGGAGTAGAAGCACCTAAGCCTAGGACTTGGGGACCCTTTGTGAGAGTCCTTGGAACACAGGCAGCCTATGACTTACATGGTCTTCCATAAATGTGGGCATGTGGTTGTTGCTGTCTTCCACACTGACGTGAATGGTGGCCGTGGATGACAGGGATGGCTCTCCACAATCACTTGCTCTGATGATCAGTGTGAACAGAGGAGCGGTCTACTAGGGAGGAAAAGGAGTGCTAAGTCCCACAAACACAGGAAGGGTAACATTAATAAGGACATTTCCTTCTAGCAATTTCCATAGCAAGGATTAAACACAGAGGATTCCCATCTGCGTGTGGGCACACCAGAGGTCAACCCTGGGCATTTGTTCTTCAGGCATTGTCTGCCTTCATTTTTAACTCAGTCTCTCTCGTGGAGCCTGGAGCTCACCAGTTTGGCTAGCCTACCTGGGGGTGCTCTAGATATGTGGCTCTCTCTGCCTCTGTAGCTCTGGGACAGCAGGAACTCTGCTAGAGCACTCAGCTGTTGTTCACATGGTTCACCTTGGCTAGAGCTGGGTCTGCCTGCCAGTGTACCAAGTATGCTGACAGCATTTAGCTCACCAGCCCTGGTGCTTTTAAAGTGATGGAATCTACGTAACCTCATAATGTAAGCATCCTGAGAGTCGCACTTCTCCGCTGATGAGATCAATCCGAAAGCCACTTTCTCTCAGTAATGGCGTTTGAGAGACGAGGAAATAAAGGACTTGAGAGTTTGGAGTGTTTTCTTGGTCCAAATCGACCGTTAACAACTGAAAAATAGGTTGACCTAGAAAGAAGTTTTTGAGAATGTTATTGGTGGCTAAAGGCAGTTTGTCAAAGTAGAAAGAGGGAAATGTCTTTGCCCAATGCCATCAGGGCACACACCGAATGAAAGATATCTAAATGAGACTCCATCATAGAGACGTACAATACAAGATACAGGCGTAAATTTAACCAAGACTAAACTTCACAGAGCTTTCCAGTCATGATCGCCATCCGCAGAAGAGTGTGTGACAGAATTGATAGGTGAAGAAGTTTTTAGATGTATAGAAAAAAAATACACAGACAAACTGTAAAAGTAAATAATAAATCAAGTAATATATTTGAAATTCCTGTGGCAAGTTATGTGTTCTTCATGTAGAAGGAGCAAGCTGTGACCAAGAAGGAAATGACAAACATAATAACAGAAAATATTGCCAGAAAATGGATACAACAGGTAAACAAACAATTAATTACAAAAAAAGGCTGAGAAATGTAGAAGGACTTAACCGTAATAGGAAAGACGCACAGACAACCCTCAGCACATCACGGCTGCTGCCCACTGAACATGTGACGCTCCTCAGTTCTGGCCAGTTTGCAGAATCTAGCTTTTCTTCACCAGAGCTTAGGCCTCATGAATGACGCCTGACTGCAGCACCACTTACCTCAAGCATGTTTCTCAAATGCACTTTACAAAAATAGTTTCTAAAAAGGCATCAACAAAACACTCTGCGGTAGGAGATACCTCAGAGCTTGTCCACAAAAAAATCTCTAGTGGCAAGATGTACAGACAAGTGTTGTAGGTAAACTATTTCTCATCACTATGTGTCTGCGTGAGAGGAGCATGCACGCCACAGAGCAAGGAGGAGGTTAAAGAACGACTTTCTGGGGATCATTCTCTCCCGCCTCCTTTATCAGGTGCTGGTCTAGAACTTGTGGCCTCGGGCTTTAGCAAAGCATCATCATTGGAGCCATTTCACTAGCCCCCAAAAGGTCTTTAACAACAAGGAAATATACATGTACAGAAAAAAATGGTATCTATAAATGTTTAAGTATAAATACATGTGTATTTTCTGCTATTATGAATAGTACTTATGTGAACATGTACTTACATTCATCTATAAAACCTGATAATGCATGAGCACATACAACACAAATTTTGTGTAATCATGCATAAAAAACAAAAAAGAAAAAAATACTACAACTTTAAAAGCTTCTGCCATCTATCTCCATATTTTTAATTCCTGAAGTATTCCAAAGACTCCTTTACAATACTAAACACTGCTTTGGTTATAAACCTAGGTCCTCCTTCTAGAAGCATTCGATTGGCGTGTAGAAACTTAGTTTCTGAAGCTCAGCTGCTAGACATCTCTTTCCTGCCATTCTACAGATGGGACACTTGCCAAGCCCCTGTGAGCCTCCCACAGCTCCCCCTCTGTCCCTCTAGGTGTGGCTCTGTTGCTCGGCAACGTTTACACACCAGCTCTTCAGATGGCCATAGCTGGCACATCTTTCCAAGGCCAACACAAAATGAAGCTAGCAGAGGGAGACTACTGTGGTTCTGGGCCTGCAATCTTTGAAATGTGAGCTGTGAAAAGTCTCCCTGGGTGACCAGGATCAAAGTCAATATCCAAGCAGGAAGGTAAAAAAATAAGTAAAAGCCATCCAGGGCAAAGACGAGATATACACACAGTACCACACACCCCAACACACCTGCAGCTTGGCTCTCTTTCACACTGACGTTCAATTCCTTCTCAGGAAATTGGGGTGCATGATCATTCACATCTCTGATTCTAATGTTGAAAATCAGGGATTCATCCACAACCCTTCCTGTAGATCGATCTACGGCATCAAAGTAAACCTGGGAAGCAGAGAACAGTGAACAGTGTGGCTGTGTCTACCTGAAGACCCTGGCCAAAGAGCTACTAATGCAAAGATGTGCGGTGCAGCCCAAGGGTAGGGACTGCATCGGCACCATGCACTATGTTGCCCCAAGGACCGAGCACAGGCTCCTGGAGGCCAGATGCAAGCAGGTTTGGGGAAACTCATCGTTTGTTATCAAGGTCAAACTTGGTTTCTCCATTTGGATGGAGGTGCTGGGGAGTTGTTTGTACAGCTTATCAGTTTTCTCTTGATAAAGGAAGACACAGTGACTATTACTGAGCTTTGAAAACAGTAGCCATTTATGGGTTTGGGGGAAAGGAATGCCCAGAAGAACCAGCACAGCCATTGACACGTTAGATTAATAGAGGGCCACTGTCCTCACAAGCCTCCCCAGCATGTCTAAGAGTCCTCCCTTCTCAGAGGATCAAACTAGTAAGTCAGCTTGTGTGTTGATTAACCCAGATAGAAAGAAGTAAATAACAAAGATCAGAGAAGATTGTCAATGAAATGGAACACGTCAAACAGCTGTCATAGAATGAGACACTTGTCCTTTAAATGATTGACTAAATTAACAGGGTTCTAGAAGACTTGATGAGGGGGGTGGGGCGCAGAAAAAGGACAAAGGTAAAAGAGGGTGTCAAGATCACAAATGTAAGAAGAACAGATCTTACACTTGTCAGAAAGACACAAACCCTTTTTCCCCTAAGTGGCTTCTTGTCCAAGTGCTTTGTCACTGCATCAGAAGTGAAACCAGGACACACACACACACACACACACACACACACACATCAAACACACACCAAACACACACACACACACAAACACACACACCAAACACACACACAAACACATACACACACCAAACACACACACACACACAAACACACACACCAAACACACACACACACCAAACACACACACACACACAAACACACACACCAAACACACACAAACACATACACATACAAACACACACACACACACACAAACACACACACATACACCAAACATACACACACAAACACACACACACAAACACACACATGCACACACACACAAACACATACACACACACTCGCACACACACATGCACACACACACCAAATACACACACCAAACACACACACATGCACACATACACCAAACACATGCACACTACATATACACACACACAAACACACACACATACACACACCAAACACACACACACAAAAACACACACACACGCACATGCATGCATTAGCACAGACATGCACACATACACATGCACACATTTGTGCTTACACACACATGTACATACATATACACATATGCATAAATACACACGCATGCACTAGCACAGACATGCACACACATGCACACTTTCATGCTAACACACACATGTACATACATATACACATATGCATAAACACATGCACACACATGTGCCCTTATATTTTTTTGACAAAGAAAACAGCCTAAAAGGTCTATATACCGTAGGATATAGACCATTATAGCCTGTCAATGGCAAACATGTAGATGATAGAAGCTAGTGGTTATCAATAAGGGAGTGGGGAGTGAGTAGAGCCCAGGGGACTTTGGAGCAGGAAAGCTACCCTACAGGAAGTTGTGATGAGGGTACCTTATCAACCCATGTGATGCAAAACACCAAGAGTACATCTGGACAGGAAGTAGGCAAGCAATTGGCTTTGGTTAATCATACTTATAAAACCCTAGCTCATTAGTTATAACAGAGGCGATGACATCACTCAGGGCAAGATGCTGACTGCAGGGAACTCTGGGAACTCCAATTGCTGTTCTTTCATGAATCTGAAAATGCTTCAAGAAGTACAACCCACTGACTGCAATATTAAAATAAGGCAATGATGACTACATAGCTCAAAATGTGCCATTAACTATAAAATAAAAATTGAGTAAATATATCTACTGATCTGCCTGCATGTGAGAGTGATATGTGTATACTTTTAAATGACTGTAACCTGCCTCGCTGCTATATCTCCCTTGCTCTAGAATGTAAGGTTTGATCTGTTACAGGTTAGGAGGTGATAGGGACAGAGCCTGCTGGGAGCCTGCAGGAATTCAGTTGTAGCAAAAGGAACACAGCGCCCATGAGCTGCAGTACGGAGGTGCCTTCAAGCACAGGACCACTCTACAATGGGATCTTGGTTGCAGACACAGGATCCTGCTAAGGGTGTCAAGAAAACTGAGTTCCTTAAAGAAGAGGTGGAGGTACACAGGCAGACAGACGGACCCATCCCACCCTCGCAGAAGCCATAGGAAGCAGTCTGTGCTCTCTGTACCAGAGAGAGGGTGATTGGATATTCAACCCCTGGAGGAGGTAGACCAACCCAGCTACAGCCTGATAGCAGAGCCTGAAGCAAGCGTCTAGCCTTCCTCTTCTCGCCGTGCATTCCGAAACGGCCCAGGCAGCCTCACTCTCCTCCGGTAAGGCTGATGGATGCTGCAGGGCTCCTACTCCTGAGCTACTCCGCCTCAGGGATTCTGGCATACATTTTTAAAGTTTTCACAAGCAAATTGGCTCTCTCCCACTCTGCTGCTCCCTCGTCCTCCATAATTCATGGTTGCGCTGGCAGCTCTCTGCTCCTTAATCACCCTGACTTCTAGCTCTCAGAACGGGCCAACTGTAATCCTCCCACTTAAACAAGAACCATGTGTTTGTTTTGTGTTTATTATTTTATATTCCATTTATTATCCTAAAAGCTACATCTGAGACCTTTAGTTCTGACAGATGCCCGAGGAGCCTGAGTACTGTTTATTCATTGGCAAGATGCGAAGAAATTCCAGGCGACTCAGTCACAATGCAGAAAGGAAATACCACCGATGCTTTCTGCACTTGGAATGGTTTTCCGCCTTTTGTTATAGCCCAGAGATTTACACCCTTGGATAAACAAACCGTGCAGCACTTGTATGACGGACCGCCATATGGCCATTTGTAATTACACGCACAAGATCTATAGCCTCGCACCCAGACTAGCAGAGGAAGCATCTTAAATGCCCAAGGCACAAGGGGAAATCAGTTACATGCATGACTTAGAAGTGGGTCAGGCTGGTGGAGCGTGGATGGTCGATACATAATTATTTGAAAGAGTGTAAAAGGATGGGTTGGAATGGGTACTTGTGTCCTGTGGAGCTGAGAAGATTTTAGATAAGCAGAAGAGATTCCTACACAGGGGAAGGAGGACATTCTTCTCTTTGCGAATCCATCAAGAGTTATACTGTGGTTCTCAGCAGATGTTTACAGACTTCTTTTAGTTTACAGCACTAACAAGCAATTCCACATCCGCCACCTTGCAAACCCACATTCTACATGCTTTGTCTAATTTTAGAGATCCCCCTGCACTGGCTGGATTTGTGTGTCAACTTGACACAGGCTGGAGTTATCACAGAGAAAGGAGCCTCCCTTGAGGAAATGCCTCCATGAGATCCAGCCTTAAGGCATTTTTTTCAACTAGTGATCAAAGGTGGGAGGGTCCTTTGTGGGTGGCGCCACCCCTGGGTTCTATAAGAGAGCAAGCTGAGCAAGCCAGGGGAAACAAGCCAGCAAGTAACATCCCTCCATGGCCTCTGCATCAGCTCCTGCCTCCAAGTTCCTGCCCTGTGTGAGTTCCTGTCCTGACTTCCTTTGGTGATGAACAGCAATGTGGAAGTGTAAGCTGAATTAACCCTTTCCTCTCCGACCAGCTTCTTGGTCACGATGTTTTGTGCAGGAATAGAAACCCTGACTAAGACAGGCTGTGCTCAGGGCAGGTGACATAAACTGTACTTACAGATGCAGAGATAATTGTCGTGAAGGAAGTGATTTTTTATTATAACCCCCCCGCCCTAGAGTAAATGTAAAGTGTCTTTCAAGATAAATGTTATCTTGATATCATGGTATAACAGACCCCCAGACCGAGCACAACTGACGCCATAATGGAAGTACCACTCAGACCTTGGGACCCAGAATGCAGAATGCACCACCTCCCAAAAAGAGAACAAAGACCTGATCCATCAAAGACCCCGAATGGACTAACCTTGCTTTTTGGCTTCTGTAGTTCTGCATCTGGCTAACTGTTCTTGATAACTGAGGGATTTTAACCCAGGATATGACTTGTGCTTAAAAGCCCATCCCAAGAGCTTCTCAGGATTACACTGGGGCCCCAAACTCCAGTGTAGCCCCCAGCCAGCTAATCAAGACGTCCTATTGGCTGACACCCATGCCCAGTGGTCTGCTCTGCAGATTGCCTCACATCTGGCCCCTAGGGTGTGGTGGATGAATGTCCCTAACTTACTACTCCTTTCTGTTCTAAATGCTGCCTGGGAAATATCTGTGACTTGAACAGTGCATCCGTCTCAACCCCAAGGCTCCTAGGGACCAGACATCTTGTCAAGCCCGTGACTGTCATGCCAGCTCCAATCATGCCATTCAAAGCATTTAAAGCAAACAAGCTAGGCCAACCACACTGAGGCTAAACATTCAGTTCAATCTTGTTAAACCTCCTGCTGCTGCTGTGCACCGGGCCCATTCCTGTCAGCACAGCAGCAGAACAGTAGTCCCGGCATCATTTCAGGGCTCGTTAGAGATACTGACTGCCTGGCCCCGCCAAAATGAACAAAGCAATCTGCACAGCGTGTGCATGTGTACACCTGTGTGGGCAGGCCGGAGGCCTACATGGAGTTTCTACCTCAATGACTCCGCAGTATTTTTTTCGAAGAGTGTCTCTCGATCAATTGGAGCTCACCAATCTCCAGACTGGCTGGCTAGCAAGGATCCTCCTGTCTCTGTGTCCCCAGTTCTGACGTGACAGTTGCACACCATCTTCAGGTTTTGACCTGGGTTCTAGGGATCATACTCAGGGCCTCGTGCTTGGACAGCAAGCACTCTGTCTATCGAGCTACCTCCCCAGCCTCCAATCTAACATTTCACCATGATCTTCGGGTGCTACTGTTTACTAAGAACTGAAAAGCTCCCGCAGCATCCCTCTTACACTCTTTTTTCTTTCTTACTAACTCGGTAAATCCTGAAGACAGGGAGGTAGGAGATCCAGGTGATCGAGTGGCTAGGGAAGAGTCACAGATTCAACTCTGCACGTGGTAGGGTCTGAGGAGAATGGCTGTGTCTTTAAACATGAGTCCAAGCCTTCTGCTGACTTTAAGGCTTACGTTTGTTGTATTATGTGTTTTGAGGTTGCTGGGAGAACACTTCATAAGTTACTTTTCTCAGATAGTAAACAACATATTCCCACCCTGAAGGGGTTAACTGATAGCCAAGCCCTGCTCCTTAAGTCCACAAGAACAAAGGAGGGCAACCTTTGTCCCTGGGGAGTTGGGAACATGATACACCATGCTGTGACTTGAGGCCTTTTTCTTTGTAATTTTCTTTCCTGGTTTGAAACCTGAATTTCAACTGCATAGAAGTCCCTGGAGTGATAAAATCCCTGAGTCCACATGGGCCTGGATAACTGGTCAACAAACCTTTCAATAGCAGCTGCCACCTGGGGTCTATGGGTAGCTGCTCTCCATATGTCACCTGCCAGAAACCAAATCATAGCATTTTGCAGACGATCCCTTAGTCCCATTGGGACAATGGTCAGAAATCTTATAGACGGCCCCTTACACCCATTGTAGTAAAGTCTAAAGATGACTCCAGAATTAGCTGTGGAGGTCCCCAACTTAACACTAACTTCCCGGATCCCAACAGTGTTAGCCAACAAGAGCTTACCAAATTCAATACCTTACAGGAACTTTGCACTAAACACAAGCTTCAACTATACCCCATTTCAGATACCATAAAAGACGGTGTCACTTCTCGATCAACAGGGCGGTGGACATATATTTTCCCACTCTGGTGATCTTCTATAGAGAATAAACCAATCTCTGGAAATTCGTCCACACCAGGTCCTCTGATTAAATACATCAGTGACACATTCTTTGACATATTATTGAAGAGCTGGAAGGAGAAAAACAGGAAAAAAATTAAAGGAATCAGAGAATAAACCACAGTGATCTTCAAAAAGCAAGCCTAAGAACCAAGACATCTTTCAGGAGTAGAATCAAGCCGCCGTCACACTTCCAAGGGGTTGCTAAGGAAGCAAAGGGCTTAGCAGAACTGTGGGAACAAAGGTACTGGGGCAGAGGGCTGCAGAGCTGGCTCACTGGTTAAGAGTGCTCAATGTTCTTCCAGAAAATAAGAGTTTCATTTCCAGTACCCACACAGCTTACGCCTGCCTATAACTCTAGCTCTGGAGATCTGGTGCCTCTGGCCTCTGCAGACAACTGCACTCAGGTGCACAAACCTATACAAGGACATACCCATAAACACAGCATTACTAATAATAAAAATAAAATCTGAGACTGCAGAGCTGGCTCAGTGGTTCTGTGAGCACAGAAGCCTAGAGTGTGGGTGCCAGCGCCCGTTTCAGGACCTCTGACTCAAGTTCCCGTGAGATCCGACTCCTCTGGTTTCCACAGTCATCTGCACTGATATGCAGCCACAGTTAAAAATAAGAATAAGACTATTTAAACAATAAAACAAAGATAGGGGTTGCCTCATGGACTGGAATAGAGAAACTGGAGCTAGCTAGCACACACATTCGTGTGAATAGAAAGAACCACACACTGAACTTCCCGTTCCATGGCCTCAGATACTCTGCTGCCCTTAGGAAGGTTCACGATGTGCCCTGTCAGGAAAGTTGGGCAGCCACACCCTTAAATGAGAAAGGCAAGTCATACGATGGCATGTGCACATTCACATTCTAAACCACACGGAAGCATCTGGAAGAATAGACCTACGTGCTCATGTGGGTTTCATCTTGAGAAAACGAGAGAGAACACCGACACATGTAACATGTTAGCAATTTAACATGTTAGCAAGAGAAGCACTATCCTCACCCTTCTTATTCTTTTTTAAATAAATTATTACATCAACATCATCATTTGTGAGTGTGATTTATTCTCTCTCTCTCTCTCTCTCTCTCTCTCTCTCTCTGTGTGTGTGTGTGTGTGTGTGTGTGTGTGTCTGTGTGTGTGTGTATACACGTGTCAGTAGAGGTTGGAGAACAACTACCAGGACTAAGTTTTCTCTTTCCTCTACACGGTCTTCAGGATCACATTCAGGTTGCCAGGCTTAGTACCGACATGCCTGTAGCAAAGCAAGCATTTTAATGATCTCTCCCTAGAGTTAAGAATGAATTATTATTATTTTTTTTTTAAAAAATGAATGCCTGCATGGGTCAGTGAAACAGACCTGCATGTTAAGAGTTAGTTTCCTCACAGCTACAGGGAGAAGCCACAGCACAAAGGTGTATCCTCAGGCAGAAGTCTAATCTGTAGAAATCAGGCATCCAGGGTCCCATCCATGTCCCCTCTACTCTTATCTCCTGTTGGGCCCTAAGTCAAGCAGATACCTAATAAGGACACTGTCAAATCCCTTTTTAAAATGAGTGGTATGATCCTGGCTTCTTTCACTAAAGAGGTAAGTCATAAATGCTAGCAGAAATCCTTTCAAGGAGTCCTCTTCAGAAAAGACATTCTGTCCACAGAGGTCAAGCATGTCCTCACCTCCCCAACCAGTTTAGGAAAGGGCCCTGGGTCTTCCTCCTGCAGTTCCAGGGTGGTGAGAACCCATCTTCTCTTGGATCGATGTAGAGGCTGATGTCTCTGTCCCTACAGGGCACAGGATGACAGTGTCAGTAAGGATGGTGTTGAACTTAACAGCCTGGATCTGTGTGTCTGTGCTTCATAGCTGGGTAATAGGAGCTGACAGCATGCTTGTTGTTTTTGTTTGTTTTTGTTTTTGTTTTGCACCCAGAGCTATCATCTGAGCCTGGACATTGCAAGTGTCTGTCCTCTTAACAGCTGCTGTCATTCCTAAGGGTGAGGCACAGGCTACCCACAGATTTCACAAGGTTAGTGAGATGGCTTTAGGACTTTACAAAAAATGGCATTAAAGACTATTATCTACCAGGTATGACTATGTGCCCTATAGCAATAAGCAAATAGCCTAATGAAGAGAAAAGCAGTACCTTCATTAGTCTCTCAGTCTTTCTGAAATCATTGACAAGAAAAGCTCCATTTGATGCCTACAGATTTTAATGTTAATATCTAATAGTTTCCCTTTTAACAAACATGTATATATACACAAAATTAAGCCTCTGAATTGAAGCACTCCATCCAGGAAGGAAACTCATTAAACTCAGGAAATAAACAACTCACAAGTCTTAGTAAATCATTGAAATTTACAGGACACACTGTAGAGAGATAATCTCTTATAAGCATCACCTGTCAATAAAAAAAGCTTATGACCCATGAACTGAGGCAGGACATAGGGCATGAGACATCCAGCAGGGATAGAGAAAATTCTGGGGAATAAAAACATGAGAGAATTGCTCTGGAATGGTAAGGAGACAGACATAAACCAGCTATAAAGCTGAACTCAGGTTAGAATAAAGAGGAAATTTCACCCTGAACTCTGAGGACACAGATGTATGAAACTGAGGAGAGGTAACTAGCCTTGTGGTAGACATATAATAGAATAAATGGGCTATGTAAGTTATGAACTAGTCAGGGAACAAGCCTAAACTTACGGCCTAGGCATTTATTCATAAATGATTAGTCTCAGAGTCTTTATTTCTGGGAATTAAGTGGTTAAAAGGAAAAACTTGATTTTACAATGTACAAGGCCCCCTCCATGATCTTAAGGTTATATAAACAGTGAGAAGAGCTAAACACACACACACACACACACACACACACACACACGCACACACACACATACACACACATGGGAATCCAGTCCTAAAACAAACAAATCAGCCAGCCCTATCTTAATAAAAACAATTCTAGAGACCCAGAAGACAGCCTGAAGAAGACAGTCCTGTGGGTGTTCCTTCTCAGAGGGAAGATGGGAGTCTTCAGATCCTCACCTGAAATTCTAGACCCTCTTTCCTGTTCCCCTAGCATAATCCTGTCCTGGATGAACACAGTCTTTGGGGGCAGCTATAGTATTTAGAGCGTTAGTTCTCAACCTGTGGCTTGCAACCACTTTGGCAAAGCTCTAACTTCAAAAATATTTATATAACAGCAGCAAAATTACAGTTGTGAAGCAACAACAAAGATAATTTTGTGGTTCTGGGTTAATATGACATGAGGAAATGTGTTAATGGGTCACAGCATTAGGAAGCTGTGACCCTTTATACATTAGAACCACTGATTTAGAGGGTAGAAGTTTAACTATGACTCCATCCATGTTGCTATGGAGAGGTTGCTATCCATGCTGGGGTAGGAGGACTTCTCAGTGATGCAGCCATTTGTGGATAATCTACACCCCTGACAATAAGCCCAATAAGTGAACTGCCTCATAAGCCAGACCTGGGTAGAAACGTTTCTTTGTTCAATCACCCATACCCTTAAGACATTTGCCACATCTCTTTAAGAAAAGTTAATGGAACTCAGACAGTCTTAGATTTAGACTGTGGTCTCAGATGTTTGCCAGGCAAGAGAATCTGTATAGAATGGAACCAATGGTTTGTTCCTCATTAAGTCCGTTACACAACGACCGTCTACCTATATGCTACGATGGATTCTGCCCACATTAACTTTTGTCCTAGTCATCTGTATCTGCAATAGCATTTATCTTTTTGGAACGACTTACTTAAAAAGTGAATGGATAGAAATAAAAACATTCAGCATTCTCAGGCAGCATGAGAGGGAGGGTAACGTTCACAGTGGTGGGCATCACACTGCCCACCCTGAAACCTGAAGGGATCAGAACCAGGTGTTGTCCAATCCTGCAGGCTTGCACTGTTGGCTGCTTTCTGATCTTCCCAGGTTACTCTAGTTAGACATAAAGGCATCCCTGGGGCTCACCATCATCACCTGGGGGGTGTTGAAAACCATATCTGGCTACAATTCTATGTGCTACAAAACAACCATAAACAAGGCACTGAAGAACCCAGCCCCACTGCCTATGGCGAAAAGCAGATTCCGTCCTCTTTCATTAGAGCTGACTCTCAGATCCACCTGGGTGATTAAGACAACCATCAACCTCCTCTTGGAAATTGTTAGTGACTCTGACCTTAAAGCAAAATGACACTAATTAATTAGTGTCATTAATTAACACCCCTATCAGTATCCTATAGCAACTGTGGGAAGGAAGTAGTACAAATGCCCAGAAACCATCTCTGAGTTTAGATTCCTGTTTTAGGATTCTAGGGATGGAACCCAGAGGCTCCTCCTGGGTGCTAGGTAAGCACTTTCCTGATGAGCTGTGTCCCAGCCCCTGTGTTTAGATGTCTTGTTAACTCAATGTATGACCATCTTATCCCTAACTATAAGATTCTGGTGTGTCACTGCCAATGGAAGGGATGCTCAACCATCGAAGGAGACAGAGCTAATCTCATCTACCCAGAGTCAGCACAAAGGTGGACATGCTCGCACACGAGTTAACACCAAATGTCAGTTGATGATGGAGGCTTAACTGGGATCCTTTTCTGTCTCTGTTTCTGTTCCTTTATTTACAGTAATTGGTAAAATGATAGAACTTGACATTTTACTGAGAATTCCTATTATGTGATTAGTATTTCAACAGCCTCACTCCCTCTCAAAAAAAAAAAAAAAACAAACCATATATAGGACTGTGGAAACACAAAGACAGGTACTGCAATGGAGTCCAAAACTAATGGTAAGCCAGAGAGTGTGTGTTTAAGAGAAAAAGATAGAGGCAGGGAGAGTGTGCACATTGGGAGCATATGATAAAGCAAATGCAGCAAAAAAATTAACAATTGACGAATTTTCATAAAGTGTATTTTGATGGGCCAGCGAGATGGCTCAGAGTGTAAAGGAGCTTGCAGCACAGGCAATGTTGTTCATCATAGCAACATAAGCCTTCACACACACACACACACACACACACACACACACACACACAGACACACACACACATACACGCGTACACACACACACACACACACATGCACGTGCACACACACACATACACGCGCACACACACACACACACGCATGCACACACACACACATACACGCACACTCACATGTGCACATATATACAGTCACAAAACTCACAAGATGAACCAAGGCCTGAGGGTGTAGAACCAGGAAATGCACAAAGGGTCCGAGCAGGGGACACATCTGTGGAGCTGACGGTCGGTTCCACAGGAAACAGCAGGCTTACTTGTGATTCAGCTGCCCAGGAGTCACCCATGTTCCCCTGGGTAATACCTCCCCCAGTTCCTATCAGGACTCCAGTAAGTTCATGGGTTTCCTGAGCTGGCCTCCGTTGGATTCCTTCTTTCTATGCTGCTGCCTCTTTGTCTAAGGTGAAAGCACCTCTGTGGGTGTCCTGGGAGAGTTACTGCATCAATGGAAGCCCATTCAAGTAGATTCAGATACCATGTCATCTACTGGTAACGGCTAGGACGCTGACACTGTAGAGTTTGGGTGTAGTCTCAAAAGAGAGAACTGACTTCCCTATTCAAAGTTTTCAGATCTTTCCAAGTGTAGACACGTGGGAAGCCAGATTCTCTGCACATTCACAACTGATTAAACGCAAATGCAGACAGGAGAACCCAGGTGTCTCCCACTAAGCCAGACACTCCAACGACTCCACAAAGCACCAAATGACACTGCTCTCATTACACGGAATCTGAAAAGTATGGTTATTCTGAGTAAATCTGTTATTCATATTTGTATGTGATGGGGTTTTTGTTCTCTTTAGTGAATTAAACATGGTTAAGATTTGCCCACTTTCACTTCTAACATGTTGTCAGTAAATACAACCCATACGGTCCGAGTCTGTAGGGTAGGAACCGAAATCATGAGTGTCAAAGCCAGTGGTCCCATCTTCCACCAGGTCACCACCAAGTATGCCCATGGAGTAGCGCATGCGAATCTTTTTTTGGGAGGAGGTTGGTTTTTTGTTTGGTTTGTTTTGGTTTTTGGTTTTTTGAGTCAGGGCTTCTCTGTGTAGTCCTGGCTGGCCTGCAACTCAGATCTATCTGCCTCTGCCTCCTGAGTGCTGGGACTAACCATCACTGCCTTTGTGGGATCTATCTTAACTCAGGATCACATGGTGACACAGTAGGCTTTGAGGTTTCACAGGAAATGAAGACACACTCTACATGTGGGTTGTTTTGTTTCTGTCAAAACAAACAATGACATTTGTTGCCTGCAACAGACAATATTTCTATTTCTATTTGACTAAAGGACAATAGCTGTCTATGTGCAGGCACATATGTGTTCATGTGTGTGTGTGTGTGTGTGCATGCATGAATTCATGGACATGTATATGCAGCCATGGCATCCTCCTGCGTCTTCTTCTCCAGTCCTGGGAGGACAGGTGTGCTCTATGTGGAACTCAGGTCCTCATGTGAGTCCAGAAGTTGTCATCCCAAAGGGACGCCATTCACAGCAACTTCATTGGCAGCTGCACGATACTCTAGCCCCAGAGAAAGAAGTTTCAAAGTCTCTGAATTCCCAGTCCTTAAATCAGTATATTCAGACATTGAGTTTATTGATTAATATTGGGAGATTTAAATATAGGGCCTCGGGGCTGCAGAGATGGCTCAGCAATTCTGAGCATTCGGTGCATTTCCAGAGGACCGGGTTTCAATTCTGAGCAGCCACATGGTGGCTCACAATCATCTATAACTCCAGTTCCAGGGCATTCAACACCTCCTACTGACCTCTATCAGCACAAGCACAGGTGGTACACAGATACCTAGGCAAAACACCCATACACATAACATAAAAATAATTCTAAAAAACTTTTAAAGAAGAAATTGCAATTCTTAAAAATGAATGCAGAGATTGATTTTGTTTCTGTCCCAGACTTCAGGGCATCAGTGAGAACTGAGAGAAGTAGTCTGTCTGGAGAAGTCTGTCTGTTCCTCTCAAGTTCCTCATTCTGAGATGGAGTCTTATAAGTGACTGCCTCAAACTCCATTTCTGTAGAGTCATTCTGTCCTAACAGTACAAATGTGCCCAGTCAACAGGCAGGAAAAGCCAATTGCATCCTCAAAGAGCATTAAGGCAGGAAGGCTTACACTTTGCCAGAGAGGTACCTGAAGCCCACACTGCAGCTCCTGTCTGCTCTTTCTTCTCTTTGTGCAGCCTCAAAATGGCTCATCTACATGATGCAGAAGGACGAGAAATTGTTCCCGCTGCCAAAATGACTCTGTAAGAGTGCTTATTACACCTCCATCCTGGACAATTGAGGCAGTCCCTCCCCAAAGGACACCATTCACAGCAGTCTGCATAATCTCTCTGCAGTGCTGCTAGGACTGTCTCTAGGCTGGCTTCCCCAGTTGCAGCCTACCTCAGGTTGTTCTATCTATCGGAGTGGCAGGGAGGCAAGCTCTTTCCCCTCCACCCTGCAAGCCCTTCACAGGAGAGACTGGACTTGGGTCAGGTCACTGGTACCATTCAAGCTTACCTGATGGGGAGCATGATACCTTTTGAGAATAAAAAAATAAAACCTCCCAAAATAAATTAGATGGGAGGAGAGAGAGACAGACAGACAGACAGAGACAGAGAGAACAAAGAGACAGAGAATTAAGAAATAGAAAATGTTCTTCCTGAAAATGCTTGCAGTCTCTCTCTCTCTCTCTCTCTCTCTCTCTCTCTCTCTCTCTCTCTC
>JADRCD010208451.1:4651-17690 GCA_019843815.1 Montemys delectorum | reverse complement strand
TCTCTCTCTCTCTCTCTCTCTCTCTCTCTCTCTCTCTCTCTCTCTCACACACACACACACACACACACACACACACATCTCATGTAGCCTAAGATGGCTCAATCTTGCTACATAGCCAATGATGGCCTCTAATCTCTAATTCTCCTATCTCCCCTAAACAATGCTAGGCATCAACTATTGTGACTATCGTGCCCAGTTTATAGGACACTGGGAATTGAACTCTTAACCTTGTGTGTGCTAGGTAAGTGCTCTACCAACCAAGTTATAGCCCTAATCTGAATATTCCAAATTTTAATGTACATTTCCACCCAAGGAGTATTTGGGGTCCTAGAAATCAGCATTCTAAATTCACGAGACATTTCTGCACAGCTTCCTTGACCTTCCACCTGTACCTAGCTTCTGGGCTCTAAACAAGCAGTCTGAGGGCACACCCTGGGGATGGAGTATTCAGGCCTGCCTGCACTTTACAGTGTGGCAGCCACTGGCTGTGGGGACCTCACTGAATACTTTTGCAAGATGATCATGCACGAATGGAATTGAATCTTAAATTAGACTTCAGTGAAGTTTAAATTGCCACATATACCAAGCGATGGCTGCCTTCTCTGCACCGAGAAGATAGTACCGAGGAGCCCTGACACATAGCAGTGTGTCAGGCCTGAGTTCCAACTCTGTCCCTTTCTTCAATAGCTGCATCATGGCAGGCAAGTGGTTTAACCTCCCTGAGTCTGGACCTCATTTTGTGGTGATGTGTAATTGCATACAACTGAGTGTATGGAATCCTCACCAGATCACGGTGGTCACAATACGAATGTGTCCTATGTGAAGCACTTAAGACCATTTAAGAAAGCTGAAATGAAGGGGACCCTGCAGGTGTCACAGCAGGCAGGGAAAAGAACTGCGAAGAGTTAACTCAGTTCAGACTGATTTCATCAACCTGGATCAAACCTTGGGGAGTCTGATGCCAGGTGACTTAGGGCCAATATATTTAAATACAATCTAACTTGTGGGAAAAGCTCCTTGTACAACACAATCCCCAGTGCCCAAGGAAACATACTTACATCAAAGCTCAACTCAGGGCACGTGTCGTTCCTTCCAAAATGATGGATCCTGGAGATGTACTGCCTGGACTAGCTTAAGGGTCTGGGGAAGGAGCTGGGGCAGTCTCAGTCATACAGAGAGTGTAGAGGCCATTTGGGGCTGTTAGCCACGTCTGGTCCTGGTTGGGGGAGCTTGGGGGAGCTGCTGGTGTGCAGATAATACAAGGGTCACCTGGACTATTAGGTCTCTCAGGTCCTCATTGTGAAAGCATGATGTGGCCTCCCCCAACAGATAACAAAGGTCAGAGGTCACCAGGCTGTTAGTCAGTTCCCAGCTTTCTGGATGGAAGACCAGTTTTACATCTTTCCCATTGAACAGACAATTCTGTGTACTTAACATTCTTGGTTTCCCTGGAGATCTGTGGGCGCAAGGACCTTCCTGTTCCCAACACTAGAAGAAAGGATATTGGATGTTTTCACCATAAAGAACTGCTAACAAGTTGAGGTGCTGTAAGTCTGTCCTGATTCGACCATTGTGTGATGCACACAGCCATAGAATCATTATATGATGCCCTATAAATACGAGCTTATGTTTTTAACCATCAGCTCTACTTACTATTTAATTTCTTAAAATGCTTAAGAGGCCAGTGAGATGACTCAGCAGGCAAAGGTGCAAAATCTGATGACTTGCACTTATCAGTAGGCCCGATGCAGTAAACAGGGAGAACCTGTTCCTGTGTGGTAGCATGTATGGTAGCAGAAAGTCACTCTAGGAAGCCACTGCTGTGAGGACAGAGTCTGAATGCTCTTTCCCACCTCAGACTGCCCTGTCATCCACCTCTGCAGCACTCCATCCACTCTCATATTCCTGCTGAATTATCAATGATTTCAACAAGCCGAACATGATTGCTAGCAACGTATCATCGTTGTTGTTGTTGTCCTCATCATCATCATCATCATCCACAATACACCAGGATTTCCTCCTAGTCCAGTTCCATTTTTTGAAAAATTCTCTCCCCTCTGCCCTTTAATTCCTGCCCAGTCCAACTTGAGGATTCTTGGGCTCTTGGGACTAGAAATGACCAACCAAAAGGATGGCTTTCCACTCGGTGTCACTGACTGTGGAGGAAGGCCATTAGCCTACAGAACACACTTCTGACTTTGTCATTTGGCTTCATGTCAGAGCTGTGAAACTTTTGGTAATTGTTAGCCACTGGGGAGGGAAATTCTGTTTTCAACAAGAACATAGCTCCGGTAAATGGACTGCACTCTAGTGGCAGATCACATATTCAAGAATTTTTGGACAACACAAGATCATCTTGATTTTTCTTAAGTACACAGATCTGGGTGGGTAGAGGGGAGGGGTTAGATCTGGGGAGAACTGGGGGAATATGATCAAACATGGATAAAATTCTCAAAGAACTTTAAAAAACAGAGCAAGGGTGTGGGGTTCAGAGAGAAACCGATACACACAACACTTCCCCAGCAGAACAGGCTGTATTTGTGGAGATTAGGTGTGCATGGGGGGAAATGGCGTGCCTATCGGAGGAACCTCGGAGGCATGGAGGTCGTGCTGCTCCTGGCAGTTTAGAAGATGATCCCGTACCTGCTGAGGGTGTGGCTCTCCACCAAGAAGGCTCCGTGTGGTCCTTGCTAAAACCCCGGGTTCTTCAGAAGCCCCTGCTCCCGAGGATCACAGTTCCCTGGGCTCTGCAAAGTCCCTTCAGTCAAACGCTGAGGTACAGTCCTCAGGAGGACCCCGTCCCCTACCATCCTGGATTCCCCTTGGAGGTGAATTAGCCTCGTGGGCACTGTGCTAACACAGCAGGCGCAGGAATGTTGCCATTTCCGTAGGAGACAAGTTGAGGGCAGTTACTGGTGAGTGTCAGTGATTAGGAAAGCCAAAAGGAAGGCTGAGGCCACCACCAGCCCTGCTTTCCTCCTCCTGGTCGCAATGGAGTTACTTAGAACCCCACTGGTTTGCTCCAGTTGTCTTTAACACAAGGTCTCTTGAACTGAGACTCCCTCAGTCCCTTTCAAGTGGGGGCAGAGGCACCGATGGGAAATGTTTATAATGACAAAATCTAACCTGAAACTGTGTGCGTTTCATAAATTGGTGTTAAGTTCCTCGGCTGCTCTCCACTTTCTTATGAGATGTGATCTCAACTCCACATTGACCTAAATCCTGGAACCTCGTGTGCCTATATTACTGTAAAGACAGCCAGCCCCCTGCCTCCCCTGAATGCCCGCTTCTCTCCAGGTTCAAGTTGTCCTGCCAAATTCCCTTAGCCTAGAAAATTAAAATCCCACGTATGCTGTGCATAGTTCCCAGTACCCACTCAGCTCACCTGGGGAAATGACAGCAGCAGCAGCAACCAGGCACAGCAACTAGTGTCCATGTTGGGTTGGGCAGCAGGCAGTCCTTGGAACCTGGTAGCCTCACCAGGAGCCAGGCACTTCCTCTCCAGTCCGTGACATCACTTCTAGTCACGGTGTTGGGTACTTAAGCCCTGACTCTTGACTTTGCCGAGTCCCTCTATTCTCCGCCCTGCTTTCGTTTGTCAGAGAAGGTGGGCTGATGGGTAAGGTCTAACCTCATCTGTGGCCACAGGGTTCTGGGGAAGCAGGTGCTCAGATACAAACACCGAAGTTATGGGTGTACACAGAAAAGTGGTTGGGCATCCAGCCTCGGGGATTATAGCTCGGTCAGAGGAAAGAAAGCCAGGGCCTATGGGAAGATCGGGTTTTCTTTCTCCCTTTCTTGGTTGGTTTTTAGTTTCTAAATAGAACTCCAATAATCCCTCTACAGTAGGGCAATTAATGGTTCTTATAATCACCCAAAACTGGAAAAACAACCCCAAGAAATTATATAGGGAGTTATTAGACATGGGGAGGCGGGAGGAGAGGAGAGAGTGAAAGAATGAGAAAGAGGGAGAGAAAGAGGGAGAGTGCATGGTGGTGGCTCAGCCAGTGTGCCTCCTGTCAGTCCCCTTTCTATTTTCTAGCTGGACCCCTGCTGGGCCAGACATCCAGTGGGCCCTGGACACAGCAATAAGCAGAGCAGGGGAGAAAGGGGTCTGGGGTACCCATGTTCCAGTGGACCCCCACACAATTATACCCAGGGAAGATATGTTGAGGAAGGAAGAAAGGAATGGGGCTTGAGATGCGACTCTTCTGTAGAGTATTTACTCAGAAGGTACACGCAAGGCCCTAGCTTCCTTCTGCCCTTAGCACTGAAAAATAAATGACCACTCTCCAGTGCATGTTACAAAATCTTTATTCCAAACATACCTGGGCTCTGGGGTATAAACCATTTCTACCCACACCTCGTATAAATGTTGATAGAGTTAAAGAATGGGCAGAGAGATGAGGACGGCCCCCCACTTCAGCTCCTAGCTAGAGTCTCTGGGGAAACCTGGGCCTTTTGCCTTAGATTCTGGGAAGGATCACATTGGGATTCTATGACATCACCTTCGAGGTTGCAAATTTTCAAGCAAAACCTGAACTTGGACTCTGACAACCCTAACTAATATATGAATTATCTCTTTACTTTGCATAAAGTAATGACCAGTCTTCAGCAGGCAGAATGGGCAGTAGTCCTTGCAAGCTTCCTGTGCTCTCAGAGTGTGAGCTAAGGCTGAATGCATGTGTTCAGCTGCTATCATCAGGACTCACCTGATCCTCTTGAATCAAAGGTGTCAACAGTGTGGCAGGCTGGTGGGTGCCCTCTACATAGGGAGAGAGTCAGGTAACAATGACTGAATTTAGTTTGTGTTCATTTCAGAGCTAGTGGATCGTTCTGCAGTGCAGCCTGGGAGGACTCAGAGCAGAGCCACTAAATTCAGTGTCTGCAAGTATCCTAATACTAGGTGTGGGCAAGTGCAGTGCAGAGCCCCATGTGAGAAGGAGGTAGGTATCAAAGTGCTCTGGAAAGGGGCCCCGAGGGTCTGGGGACTCTGGAAAGGGCCCCAAGGGTCTGGGGACTCTGGAAAGGGCCCTGAGGATCTGGGGACTCTGGAAAGGGCCCCGAGGATCTGGGGAATGGCTCTAGTTTTACTTGTTCTAAATTGAAAAAAAAATTAGCATTTTAATATATTGTGAGAGACCAAGTTTTCAATGCCCTCAAACACTTAAATAATACTAGGCCAAATGTCATTTGAGGATTAGCCTTTTTCCCTTAGGTTGCTTGAACATGGTCTTTTGCTCAGGACTTGGCGACAAGGATCCTTAGTTGAGCATCAAAAGCTTTCAATGCATCTTATTCTGAGAGCCCCAACATTAGGGCTAAATACCTTAGGATGTCAAAACTGACCCTGCTAGGCCCTGCTAGGCCCTGCTAGGCCCTCACCTGCATCTCAGCCCAGCCCCAGTTCCCCCGACCTCTGCTGCCCACCACAGGAGTAAAGGAACGGGTGTTGGTTTCTACTTCATAATCCTGGGGCTCCTCTCCGGGTGCTAATGGACAAGCCTGAATGCTCTTTTCTCATGTAAGAGCCATATGGGAACATCTTGTTGAAGGGTCAAGGTGACTGTGTCCTTGACTGCTTGGCTTAGCTTCCTGCTGAGACGGTGGGTGGACCAGCCTGAGGGATGGGAACTGCAGCTTAACCTGGGGAAGGTTCAGCCTTTCTATGGTGACGCCAAGGTCACTGCCTGTGTAGATGGAGTAACTGCCCTTAGAGCTGCCACGGCTGGAGCTGGCCCTTCCTCCTGCCTCCAGTGGGGCTCCTGCTGGCTACGGAGGTGGAGGACGTGACCTCAGACAGAGAAGGCTCTGGTGTGGCACGTGGTGCTTTCTCCACCAGGATGAGGCCCCAGAAGGCCCAGAAGAACCTGATTCAGAGAAGCCTGGAACATCTTCCGTTCCCCATTCTCAGCCTCTGAGGGAAAAGAGCCTTGAAAATCCAGAAAACAGGGAGAGATGTCCTAATGAGAAACCACATCTTTCTCCATGCTGGAACGGAGGGAAGAATACCAGGCTGGGCACACGGGAGTCCAGCCCTCCCAGAGGACAGAGATTGACTTCTGTCAACATCGTCACTGACCTGGCTTCTTCAGCCAACCCAAGTGACTAAAGGAAAATGTACGCAAGATGGATAACTGAGTGACGGAAAGAGATCAGGTTAGGAAAACAAAAATGGCTCCTGGGGGACTAGCCACTCATAGCCAGTCAATCATTGAGTTCAGTGCTCAGCCCTCATGGTTGCAGGCAGAGCATGCCTCCTCAGAAATCTCAAGAGAGATTTGTGTGCTTCGGTGGGACATGGGTCCCTGTGAGTGCAGTTGTGTGTGCAGGCATGATTTCATGTATGTGTAGAGGTCAGAGGTCAACCTTGGTCATCATTTCTCATTGGATAGGTTTTCTCATTGCTCTTGAGCACGCTAATTACCTTATACTGGCCGGCCAGCCCGTCCCAGTGATCCTTCTGTCTCCCCTTCCCAGCATAGGATGGCTAATGCCATTTATCGTGTATGTGTGTGTGTGTGTGTGTGTGTGTGTGTGTGTGTGTGTGTCTGTGTGTGTGTGTGTGTCTGTGTGTGTTCATGTATGTGTACACATGTGTATGTGGAAGTCAGACAGATGGCCACCTGTGAGAGTTAGTTCTCTCCTTCCACCATCCAGTTTTCAGGGGTCAAACTTAGGTCACTGCACTTGACAGAAACCACCTTCACCCACTGAGCCGTCCATTGCCCCAGACCATTCCTGGATTTTTATTTCTGTTCTTGGGAACAAACTCAGGTCCTCAAACTTGTGTGAAAAGCATTATGTGGACTGACCTGTCTCCCCAGCCAAAAATAAGTAAAACGGACAAACAAACGTTAAGGAGAGCTCTGCTTCTGGTAAATGGTGTGACTCTGAAAGCCCGAGTCTGCTATACACGTTGGCCACCAAGGGAAGGCTACAGGCTCCAGAGGCTGAGATATCCCAGGGAGAAACAGTGCAGCTGGTGCCCAGAGGGAATCAGCTATGAGAGGCTTCAGTCAGGAGGGGCCAGGGCAGATGAGGCAGCCAGGTAGCTAATTGGAAAGCACAAAGAGCCTGCCCTTGCTTGCTGTACACCTTTCAACCTTCCTAGGGTTTGAAAATGCTCATTATACAATCCTGCAGCCCTAAGGATGGGCCTCATCCCAGATGCTCACCCACACCCAGCTAGCTGGCCAGCCAATGAGCTTCGGGGATCCACCCACCTCTGCTTCCTGACCCCTGCCAAGAACTGGGTTTCCAAGGATAACCACCATACCTGGCTTTTCACATAGGTACTGGGAATCAGACTCAGGTCCATGTGCTTTACCAATAAGGCTATCACGCATCACCCTGCCCTCTTTTTCGTCTGTTGCCTTTTTCTTTTTACACTAACAACATTGCTGGTAGACAGTGGCTCAGACTCCTTGGTCATTTGTTTGAGTAGGTTTTGGAGGACTTGGAGAGGCTACAAGGCTAAAAAGAGGGAAGGGACTTTAAAGAGACTTCAAGATGATTTCCCCATATCAAGTTCTCAATGAAGACGCATTTCTTCTTTTTAAAAAAGTTTTGATGCTTTAATGTGTATGGGTGTTTTGCTTGCATGCATGCAGGTACACCAAAGCACACTGTTCTCAGGGAAGCTGGAAGGGCCGGATCCCCTGCAACTGGAGTTACAGACAACGATGAGCCGCCGTGTGAGTCCTGAGATCCGAACCCAGAGTCTATGCAACAGCAGCAACTCCACTTGTGCACTAGAAAGGCAGGCTTCTCCAGCCTGAGGGGGTCGGTCAGGGCTCTATTAGAACGCAGATGCTCCATCGTCTGCGGAGGCCCACAGCATGGGCAGCATAAAACCCACTTCGACACTTAGGACTGTGACACTGCGCTGCTTTCTCTACAGATGCAGAAAGGTGTGAACCTGTGGTCACCCAGGATAAGGGTCCGGGTGTACACATGCGACTAAAGACAGGTGACAGGCAAAAGCACAATAGCTTTGCCAGTTTCCTTGACCAGGAGCCTTCAGAAGACGCCATGACTGAGGGAGGAGGGTGCTACTGTTTTGTGTAAGGAAACCTGTAGTCCTGTAGAAGTGCTCGTGTGATAGACTGCCAGCGATACCTGGGATGGGCTCTGTCTTTGAGGTAAGGACAGGAGACTGTCTTCTTGACCCGCTCGTGCACAGAAAGGGCATGGACGGAGAGAGGGGTACTCCCACTTTCCAGCTGCTCCCTGGTTCTAGCTTTTATGGCTTACTTCAGGGAGAAGGGGTACAGAGATCAGGTCAGAAAGGTCTTACTTCTGAACCCCTTGGTTCAGGGTATCACTTCCTGAGCCCCATGAGTGTAAAATATCCAAGCTTCACAATCGCATTCACAGTAACCGATTTTTAACATTCTATGTTTATTCAAAGTCTTGTTATTGCTAAGTAAATATTACACTGATAAGTGTAGGTGTATTTACTGATGTTTTATGAAAGTGAGTTCTCTGTCAAGATTTTATAAATGATGATGTCATTTCACATCTGCTAGGCAAGGCCTTGTGATTAGGGAACATTCCAGGAACACTGGAGAATCCCCCACTTTAGTTAACCACACCCAGGAATTTATCTATTCTCTGGTGGCAGAGGACAGGTGAGTGAAGGACCTGCTTGTGTGGAGGCCAAGCATTCCTCTGCTCTCCCATTCTGCTTTGATTTTACTACAAAGGTTTGCTCCATTAGAAGACAGTAACACATTTCATCAGGGTCTCAAAAGGTTTGGTCACCACCTAGTGGACGACTGAGGAGCAACCGCTAAAATAACTGCCATTCATGCACAATCTTTTTTTTCTTCTTCCTTACTTTTTTTTTTTTAAAAAAATTGGTTATTTTGTTTATTTACATTTCAAATGTTATCCCCCTTCCAGGATTCCCCTCTGAAATCCCCCCATTCCACTGCCCCTCCCCCTGCCTCTATGAGGGTGCCCACCTGCCCACCCACCCACTCCCACCCACCACCCTATCATTCCCTTTTGCTGGGGCATCAAGCCTTCCCAGGACCCAGGGCTTCTCTGCCCATTGATGCCAGACAAGCCCATCCTCTGCTCCATATGCAGCTGGAGCCATAGGTCCTTCCATGTGTATTCTTTGAATGGTGGTTTAGTTCCCAGGAGCTCTGCAGGGGAGGGGAGGGGGGTCTGGTTAGTTGGTATTGTTGTTCTTCCTGTGGGGTTGCAAACCCCTACAGCTCTTCAGTTCTTCCCCTGACTCCTCCATTGGGGTCCCCCTGCTCAGTCCAAAGGTTGGGTGCAAACATCTGTATTAGTCAGGCTCTAGCAGAACCTCTCAGGAGACAGCTATATCAGGCTCCTGTCAGCAAGCACTTCTTGGCATCAGGAAGTGTCTGGGATGGTGGCCGCATATGGGATGGATCCCCAGGTGGGGCAGTCTCTGGATGTCCTCTGCTTTAGTCTCTGCTCCATTCTTTGTCCCTGTATTTCCTTTACATAGGAGCAATTCTGGGTTAAAATTTTGTGAAGGGTGGGTGGCCCCATCCCTCAACTAGGGGCTGTGCCTAACCTCTGGATATGGTCTCTACAGGTTCTCTCTCCCCTTTGTGGGGTATTTCAGCTAATGTCATCCCCATTGGGTCCTGGGAGCTTCTTGCTTTTCTGGCATCTGAGACTTTCTGGTGGCTACCCCCAGTTCCCCATGCCCCATTGTTACACGCCCCCATTGCTATATGTACAATCTAAACCTGGATTTTATACCTCCAATTTGGTTACTTTGGCTAATATCAGAGAACCATTTCTAACCCAGCACCATGACCACAACAGTTTGGCATCCTTGGATGCTTGATGCTTCACTGTCAGAAGTAACTTTAGGAAGATGTTGCAAAGGCTTCTGGGAAGACTTATGGCACACCCTGGCCTCTACCAGGACTTCCCCCAAAAGCTGACTCCCTTCTAGATGTGTGAGTTAAGGTGTGAGTTCATTGTGCCACAGCGTTGCTAAAATTCCCTCCCTGGAGGAGATGTGAATGGTGTCTACCCTCCTCCAAAAGTCCCAACAATAAAGCAAGATAGGGTAAGGCCAAAGTGCACTCTGGGAAACCAGCGTTTATTAGGCTTCCTTACGGGACGGTGGTGGCTGCCACAATAATGTCAGTGGTCTTAAAGCAACCTCACTGGAAAGACTTCACCAGGCATGGAACAACTTTCTCCCGTGGCCATGTAAATAGAACTCTCCTTCCCAGCCTACATGCTCTAGCCCTGCGCCTCCCCTAAGCCAAGCACAATTGCATATATGTGTTTAGGAGTGGCTGGACGCTCCAGTGAGGATCCCATGATCCTCTTCACTCTCCTCTGAGGGGAAGCTAAGAATTGTAGAGAGCTGCCCAAACTGCACCCTAAAGATGGCTCTGGCTTCCGCTCCTTGCTGGAGAGCTAGAGCTATAAACACCTGATTTGGCTGTGCTTGTTTGCCTGGCTTGCTTCCTCGTATGGCAACCTATCTGCACGCACCACGTGGCCTACTGAGATAGGCTCAGGATAGAGCATTTAAGGGCCTAGGGGATTGCCCTCGAGGGGAGCAGTGAGTGAGTGAGTGAGTGAGTGAGTGAGTGAGAGTGAGTGAGTGGGGGAAAAAGTCAGAAATCAGAATGTATTAAAGGTCTGAATAAACTGCATGGAGAAGAGCTCGTGAGTCGCTTCTTTCTTGCTGGTCAAGGTGGAAGCGACAAAGAATCAACAACCCGGTTGTGGTGATCCTTTACACGGGGGCACAGCTGAAGGCAGTGCAATTGTAGCAGTTTGGCCCAGCACGCACAGTGGGTCAGCATGCACAGTGGTGCTGCAGCCTGCTCCTCTCCTGCCTACTCCTCAACATCTTTGAGGAAGACAATAATCCACGTAGTTCACAGCCATGTGCCTCTGATACATGAAGCAGCACAGCCGCCATTGTTCCTGGGCAGTACTGGCATGAAGGTCAGGGAACAGAATCCCATCCTTGGCAACTCTTGGGAATAACCAGAAAATAAAGACCAATTGGAAAGACAACGGCATTGAAAACAAAGAGAGAAATCATATCAAGCCAGAAAGTTCCAGATAATGTTCGTTTAATTTGTCTCAAGGAAGGAGAAGTTCAAGTCGACAAAAGCTTATGTGACTTGTTTTTCTACATATAAAATCAGACACACAGCATCACAACATCAAATGAACATGCTGAATGTGTTCATCGATCACCTTAACACAGCCGTCTACACGGACACAGACAGACAATGAATACTGCCGTTGCCCTGACGACGGTACCACCAGGACCTCAGATCTCAAGGAAATGAATGGAAAGAAAGAAAAAGCATGTGTAGGCCACCTAAGAACTATCCCAGTAGGTCACAGGTTCAGAAGGAGCCTGCCTGCCTTTTGCATGAAGACCATGATGTCTGTCTTCTCCTCCCACAGGCTGTGACAGGCCATGGACTCTACGACCTTCGGGCTGGTGACAGGCCTACCTTCAGCCTCTTTGGTCATTGGGAAACGGCCCAAGCCAAGCCATCAGTGAACACTTAGAGCCTTTGGTGATGCTTTTCCTCCACGCACTGAGGTTAAGTCTGAAATACTGTTTCTCTTACATTCCTCTTGGGTTTGACTGGTTTCAGTGGGTGGGCACGCAAGCATGCCGGAGGTGGAAAGCACTTCCCAGAAGGGCACCTTCTGTCACTGCAGCTGGATGCTCTGGTTTGGTCTTAAACTGACTGGGTCCACAGTTCAGTGCCCAATGCTGACCCTATGCCCACACAGGGTATGTTTTCAGGGATCATGGAAAAGGCTGTGCTCAGATTACTACACTCAGTGTGACTGTAACAAACCATGCACCCAGATCCTATCCTATCAACCCGGACAACTAACCTGGGCAAAGAGGTAAACAAAGTCACTGCTTTGGGTTTCTAGGACCGTCTAAACACAGGACATGAATTCTAGTCCCTAGATCAGGAACCAACTTCAGTTAAAGTGTGCTGGGAACAAATGCATGAGTCACCACCGTCTTTGCATTCCTTAGTTGTGACAGTTTCAACTCAGAATCACATCCAGCAAGGGAAAAGGAACCTTGTCCTCTCCCGTCAGGGTCTAAGGGACCCACACAAGTGTGTAACAGGAAAGAAATCTTGTTAGTGCTACTGTAGGGAGCATAGAAGTATTACGTGTATATGACGTCATGCTTACAGTTACTGGCCCTGGAGCTTCCAAGGATCTGCATAAACACCTAGAGAAAGAATAAGGGAGGTGCCGGTCAGGGTACAAATAGTCTGTGCTCCGCGGAGCAGGGAGGAGGACACAGGGCCTCCCTCAGGTGGGAAGAGGGTGTGGGGTGGTATTGTTCTCCCAACCCAAGGTGCATACCACAGGCAAATGTGGACATTGCATCTATGGGCCACCTGAAACATAAATGGATTTTGGTCACATAAAAAGGCATGAGACCGCCATGTAATAACACGTTTTCTCTGGGGTGGGAGTGGGGGGCAGTGCAAAAGGCATCTGAAAATAAAGTCCGAAAGAAAAAGGGCTGAAAAAAAAAAAGGTCCATGTGTTGTTCAGTGTGATAAAAACCCTGCTTTACAGAGTCTTGGACTTTTAGCCTTCGCAGCTGGTTTTAAGGATAGATAAACTCATTTTGGTCACAGACACCTAGGCCCTGTGGAAGCCATTGTTATTTCCAACTGCAATGTGTAACCTTTGTCCTTTGTCTCAAAGGCTAAAAACAAAAACCCAACCCAATAGAATCACCTTGCCCAGAACAAAGGATGAATCTAACTGCAGTCCTTAATACACAGTCTCTGACAGCCACCAAGGAAGGACTGCAGAAGCACACTGAAGAAAGTGCCCCAGGCAGAGAGGGCTGGGAGGCAGCTGAGGAAGGCCAGTGTGGGAGGCAGGAAGCCACAGCCAGATAAGAACACTCAGGATAGCAGCCAGTAACACACACAGACACTCTCACTCTCTCCCTCTCTCCCTCCCTCTCTCTCTCTCTCTCTCTCTCTCTCTCTCTCTCTCTCTCTCTCTC
>JADRCD010208450.1:16202-27705 GCA_019843815.1 Montemys delectorum | reverse complement strand
TGTGTGCAGGAGTGTGTGTGTAGGTGTGTGTGTGTAGGTGTGTGTGTACAGGAGTGTGTATGTGCAGGAGTGTGTGTGTGTAGGTATGTGTGTGCAGGTGTGTGTGCAGGAGTGTGTGTGTGTAGGAGTGTGTATGCAGGAGTGTGGTGTGTAGGGCTGTGTGTGTGTATGCAGGGGTGTGTGTGTGTATGTGTATGTGTGTTGAGACTGGCGTGAAATCAAGTGTCGAGAGTCGGCTAGCTCTCGGAGTTTAAAAATTCAAAAATTATTTTATTTTTAAAAATCATCTTTACTTAAAGAACGTCCTTCCACCTTTGTCTGCAGACCCACTGCGCGGAAAACCTTCTCAAGGCTGACACTTACCGGAAGTGGCGCGCAGCCAAGGCCGGAGAGAAGACCATCTCTGTGGTCCTACAGGTGATGCTGCCCTCTCCCACCTTCTCATCCCCGGGGCTGTGAGACCCCAACTCACATTCCACTGCCAGCTGGCTGTAGGTCGAGTCGTTTTCCTTTCTGTGGTAGAGAGCTTGCTCAGCTAACTTGCCTGGAAAATGGGCTTAGAAATCCCGTTGCCTCCAGGAATCAGTGGGTAAGTAGGTTGACTCTGCCTCTTGGCCTCAGTTTCATCAGATGGGACGGTGTCAACCATTACTGTTTCCTGTGTCCTCAGGGCCCAGAAGGTGGCCATGAGGAATATCTCCATAAATCAGTTTCGTTGTAAAGACGACCAACGTGGAGGGAGGGGCGGATGGCTCAGGCCTGTAATCCTGGTTGCTTGGGAAGTTGAGATAGGGTCACAAGTTCAAGGCTAGCCTGGACAACTTAGAACCGTTCTAAAATGAAAAGCAACTACCCTCATGAGGACTGTTAACATAGGATTAGGCAGATAGCTCAGCTGTACAGGGCCTAGAACATGTCAGACCCTTGGTTCAAATAGTAAATGAATGAAACGTGTAGGGAGGGGAAGTTTTTTGTTTTTTTTGGTTTTTGTTTTTTTGGTTTTTTGTTTTTGTTTTTTTTCGAGACAGGGTTTTTCTGTATAGCCTCAGAGGGGAAGTTTTGTTTGATTGGTTTTATTGTTTTGTTTGTGAGATAGCGTCTTTCTACAGAGCCCTAGCTATCCTGGAACTCACTTTGTAGACCAGGCCAGCCTCCAAGTTACAGAGATCCTCCTGCCTCTGTATTCAGAGTGCTGGGATTAAAGGCATGTTACCACCCCACCCTACTGGCTTTTTAAAGTTTTTTTAAATTGAAGCTAGTCTTGAACTCCTGATCCTCTTCTGTCCATCTGGGGCAGAGGAATTCCGGGTGAATACCATCATGCCTAGCATCTGTCTGATTGCCTTTCCTCTATTTAGCTTCCAAGGCACACACACACACACACACATAAACACGCAAATACACAACAAACACATATTCACAAACACACACACAAACACTCAAACACACAACAGATACACACTCACAAACACACACACACAAACACACACACACTCAGTACTGTGCAGGCTAGGCAAGAAGATACTAATTGAGCCATGTCCTCAGTTCTGGCTGACATCTTTCTGACTTTGACTGCTTTTTAAATTTCTTTTAAGCTGATCAGTGGTGGCGCATGCCTTTAATGCCAGCACTTGGGAGGCAGAGGCAGGTGGATCTCTGAGTTTGAGGCCAACCTGGTCTACAGAGTGAGTTCCAGGACAGCTAGGGCTGCATAGAGAAGCGCCCTTGGGGAACTAGGGGGTTGTTTCTGACAGGTACAGAAATTTGAGGAAGGGGCTAGAGAGATGGCTCAGTGATTGAAAGTGCAAACTAGTCTCCCAGAGGACTGAGTTCAGTTCTTAGCACCCATGTCTAATGGCTTACAACAGCCAGTAAGCCTAGCTCCAGAGGGTCTAATGCCTCTAGTCTCTGGCTTCATCCTCCTTTCAAACACATATTAAAAACAATAAAAATGTATCTTTGGGCTAGAGAGATGGCTTAGTGGTTAAGAACACTGACTGCTCTTCCAGAGATCCTGAGTTCAGTTCCCAGCAACCACATGGTGGCTCACAACCATCCATAATGAGAGTAATGAGATTTGACGTCGTCCTCTTCTGGTGTGTCTGAAGGCAGCTACAGTGTATTCATATAAATAAAATAAATGAATAAATTAAAAAATGTATCTTTTAGAAAAATCAGTGGGAGAAGAAAACTAGTTGCTTTTTTTTTTTTTTTTTTTTTTTTGGTTTTTCGAGACAGGGTTTCTCTGTGTAGCCCTGGCTGTCCTGGAACTCACTCTGTAGACCAGGCTGGCCTCGAACTCAGAAATCCGCCTGCCACTGCCTCCCAAGTGCTGGGATTAAAGGGGTGCGCCACCACTGCCCATCAAAATTAGATGCTTTTAAGCACCTGCCCACTGCCAGTTGGGTGTTGACCCCCCCATGATTTTCTGAGTGTCTCACCGTAAAGGCCTTGGTTACCAGGCCAGGCGGTGGTGGCCAGCCAGGGCTACACGGAGAAACCCTGTCTGAAAAACCAAAAAAAAAAAAAAAAAAAAAAAAAAGGCCTTGGTTACCAAGACTCAGCCCACACTTGAGTGTGGGTGCTTTTGACAGCTTCATCAGCCTGTTGCATTCATCTTCACCGCTGAGCTACAGCCCCCAGCCGTTCTAACCAGGCCTCTTCTTCCCCTCGTGGTCCCCAATGTGGGCGCCATTGTGCCCAGCTCACACACTGACTTTCCTTGGTGTGAGCCACACTCTTCAGTCCTAGGCGGAGAAGGACTTTGGTGGGGACAAGCAAGGCCGACCTGCCCGTGTCTACATGTAACGTGCTCCAGGCCCGTGTCTACATGTAACGTGCTCCTGGCCTCTTTCTTGCTGAGTAGTTCTGGGTTACAGGATGTTTTGACGATTATAGAGATGTTCTCAGAAAACCAACGGAAATCCATGACGCTTTCTGGGCAGTTTGAGGTGCTTATGCATTTTGAGTCCCTAATCAGAGACTGGTAATGAAAACTGACATCATTCACCATCATAACCTGCCAGTCAGCAGCCTCTGCACCTCACATGGCTTGATTCATTCCCTCCTTGTAAAGCCCTGTGACCCACAGGCTGTCATTATCCCCATTTTACAGATAAGGAAACCAAGACCCAGAGAAATTATGAAACCGAGCACCTGTCTTTTAAGCTGTGTGAGAACCAGGTTGCTTAGCATTTAGTTTGGGGATCTGAATTCAAATCCTAGCTGTTACTCACTCTGACCTCAGGCAAATGTTTTTAATTTCTCTAAACATACCCATTGAAAATACAGACACCCAAGGCTGGGGTGGTTGTTAAAACCTGGTGACATAATGTCTGCAGAAGTACTCTGTCTACATGTGGGGGTTGGGATAAAGGGAAGGGTTGGTGATTTCATTATGGGATGTTGATTCTTCAGGCCTAGCATCAGGTGACCCCCACCGATCCCCCTACACACACTGTGGGAAATGATGCTCACTTCTGTCCGAGTAGTGGGAACCAAAAGCAACATCCAGGGTCCTTGAGGCCACACCCGACAACCTGAGTTCCATCATTGGACTCCACTTGGAGAGAACTGACCTACAAAGTTTGTCCTCTAGCTCCCACATGCATGCGTGCCCCTACCTGTGTACATGAAATAAATGTCCGGCTGGAAAGATGCCCAGTGGGGAAGAGCACAGGCTGCTTCTCCAGAGGACCAGGGTTTGATTCCCAGCATCCACACGATGGTTTGTAACCTTACATAACTACAAATCCAAGGGATCATATGTCCTTTCTAGCCTCTGAGAGGCAAAATACCCATATACATGAAAATACAAATTTTAAGTGTAAAAGCAATATGGAGGCAGCTAGAGGTCATGTGCAAACCTGAAGATAGTGGTGTAGAAGGTGGTACTTGGAGGAGTTCCCTTGTCACTTCTTAGCTTTGTGGCAAAGGTCAAGGGTCTTAGTAGCATCATTTGTTTTCTCATTTACTTATTCTACAAGTGTGCATCTAAGCATTTGCTGTACGTGGACACTCTGTTCTTGGGTCTGTACAGCTATGGGCAGCAGGTGATGAGCATATTCTTATCTGGAGGCTGGGGGTGTTGCTGGGCTGGAGGAGGCTTGCCTGGCATATCCCAAGCCCCGGGTTTGAGCCCCAACACTCCATGAATTGGGAGTAGTGCTTTCAGTCTGTTACTCCAGTGCTCAGGAGCAGGAGGATCAGAAGTTCAAGGTCATCTGTTACATAGCAAGTTTGAGGTGAGCCCGAGCTACATGAGCTCCCAGCATGGAAGGGCAGACAAAGGCTCGGTGAATTGACTCTGTATTGAGCTATGAGCCATGAACGCTGTGGAGGAAGTGGGGCAGGGTGAGTGTTGCGCCCAGCCAGAGATGATGTGGTCAGGTTTTTAATTTAAATCTGAGATCTGATGACTTTTTTGAAAATTTTTAGTTGACTATGGTGGTGCATGCCTTTACTTCCAGCACAGGGAAGGCAGAAGTAGGTGGATATCTGTGTATTCAAGGCTAGCTTAGTCCACGGAGTGAGGTCTATAACAGCCAGGGCTATGTAGTGAGACTCTGTCTCAAACCATGCCCCCAACCCCATTAAAAAAAAAAAGATTTATTTTATGTGTATGCATGTACATCATGATGTGCATGCCTGGTGCTTTCGAGGTCAGACGAGAGCATTGGATCCCCTGGAACTGGAGTTAGGAATGACAGTGTGAGCCATGTGGATGCTGGGAGCCAAACTCCCATCGTCTACAAGAGCAGTTAGTGCCCACTGGTGACTTCTTAAATTTTGTTCGTTTGTTTGTCTGGTGGTGGTTTTTGAGATGGTCTCTTTGCAGAGACCTTGGTGGAACCTGCTATGAAGACCAGGCTAGTCTCGAATTCAAAGAGATCCACTTGCCTGTCTTCCTAGTGCTGGCATTAAAGTTGTGAAACTTTTCTTTTTAAACTACATTTAGCATTTACAGTGAGTGAGTGTGTGTGTGTGTGTGTGTGTGTGTGAGTGTGCGTTTCACTGCACATGTTTTCATCTTTAGAGGTCAGAGGGCGCTTATAAGAGTCACTTTTTTTCCACTCTTGAGTTTCCAGGCCAGCATCTTTGCTCACTGAGCAGTCTCTGCAGCTGGGAGTCCGGTGACTCTGAGCAAAAGAGAATGTTCATCCACAGGGAAGGGACAGAGAAGTCAGCAGGCTGTGTCCATCTGGCACATGTGAGGTAGGTCAAGGAGGCTGGAGAGCAAGGTAGGACCAGGGCTTTGCCAGGGCTTCTGCATAGGAAAGATAGGATCTTGCTTAGGTCTGTATGGGCTCCTTGTTCCCCTGAAAATAAACAGTAGGGCCAGGCTCAGAAGCAGAGGTCAGCACTGTTAGAGCCCATCACATCAGAGACCCCTGGGAAAATCCGATTGCATTTGGCACTAGCCAGTTTGTGGGCAGCTGAGTTCATCTGGTGTTACCTTTGGTTCCTTCTCAGTGACAACAGGGAGAGATCTCTGGACACCAAGACAGTAGACTCTTGTGTGCTCACCCATTTCCCTGTGTGTTCTCTAAACACTGTTACACAACATTAGTATTGCCACACAGGGCTCAGCCCTCTGCTTGTGTCAGCTCCACACACCTCTTTTTGTCAGCCGTGGCTACTCTGTGCCCAACTGGTCACCTGCTTCCAGACAGGGAGTTCAGTCTTTGCGAGCCCCTCCTGGCCTGGAGGGGATGCTGGGATAGGTCCAGTTAGAACACTGACACTGGTGTATCACCTGATGGAACACATCATACATGCTTTGTTATTGCTGTTTGAGACAGGGTCTCATTGTATAATACAGCCCAGGCTGGCTCCGTGATCCCCTGCACCACATGTGTTGGGATTTCCAGTATGAGCCACTACAGTAGGTGTGAATTTTCCGTTTTTTCCCTTATTTTTAAAGATTTATTTGTTTATGTATTCACATCTGCACACTAAAAGAGGGCACTGGGTGCCACGGAGCTACGGTTACAGACAGTTGTGGGTGCTGGGAATTGAACTTGGGACCTGTGGAAGAAGTCTGCACTGGAAGCTAGTGCTCTTAAACCACTGAGCCATCTCTCTAGCTACCCTTGTTTTGAGACACGGTCCTACTGTGTAATTATGGCAAGTTTAGAACTCACTGTGTAGACCTTGGATGCACACAGATTTTCCTGCCTCTGTTTTCTGAATACTAGGATTAAAGGCACCACCAGGCCTGGCAGGTTTTTGGTTGATGTGTATGGGTGTTTGTCTGCATGCATGTTTGTACATATGCCTAGTCCCTGAAGAGGCCAGAGGAGGGCATCAAAATCCCCTGGAACTGGAGTTACAGATGGTTGTGAGGTGCTGTGTGGGTGCTGGGCATCAAGCCTGGGTCCTCTGGAAGACCTAGTGCTTTTACCTGCTGAGCCACGCCCCTAGCCCTCACTGGGGGATTCTAGGCAGGGGCTCTACCACTGAGCCACGCCCCTAGCCCTTCAGTGTTTTGAGAAAGCGATTCGCTGTGTGTGTAGCTCAGAGTGGCCTTGCCTTGTGATCCTCCTGCTTCCTCTATAGAGTGCTGAGACTGCCGATGTGTACCGCTGTGTGCTGATCTTTGTTACTAGTATCATTTTGAGACAGGGTCTTACTCTGTACCTCAGGCTGGCCTAGAACTCCTTGTGACCCCCTTCCCCTACCTCCTACATTCTAGGCCATCACTCTCCTTACTGAGCCTTTTCTCCAGCCCCTCCCTCTCTTTTTTAACTACTGCATCCAGCTGTGCGCATACAGCTTTTCAACTGGCCAACTCTCGGAGCTTTGCGTGGTTTCTGTGACTGTTCAGTATCGTGTACCATGTGTGCATAGGAAAATTGAAAAAGATACAAACAAACGTGCAAGTATAGACTACCAGGTTGGGATGTTTGTGCTGCCCACTTGGTGTGTTGCCTGCCTAGCATACATAGTATTCTGAGTTTGACCCCTGGCATTGTATTAACCTGGGAAGAGAAGGAGACAGGATCCAAAGTTGGGATGTTGTTGGTTGTATAGAAAGTTTGAGGCTAGCCTGGGATACATGAGACCTAGTGTTGGGGGGGAAATATATACATGTGTATATACAAGTCGGAGCCACAGGTATGGCTCAGTAGTAGTGGAGAAAAATAAGCCAAGCTAAGGAATTAGCGGGCCCCATTGTGGGAGACGGCAGGTACTACTTTGTTTGGTCTGAAACATGACCTCTGACTCAAGGTCAGAAGGAAGGCTTGAGCAGTCAGAAGGAAGGTGTGAGGCATGAAGCATGTTCCAGATTCTGGGGTGGCAGCTTCGAGGGCCCTGAGCGGGCCTCAGCCTTCACTGGATACAAGATAGGTGATGTGACTGGAGAATGGTTGAGCACACAGGACGCCATCTGGGCCCAGTATCTGGAAGGGTCTCTGCTGGCCTGCATTCTCTTTGTGCAGTAGTGCTGTGGGCCTAGGAACAAGCACTGTAAGCAGCGGCTGCCTTTCTCCTGGGCTTTGGCCTGCAGAGCTGTGGCATAACCACTTCCTGCCCAAGGCTGCTCATCTAGTTGCAGCACCTGCTCTCACACCCCTGGTAGAAGAGTAGTTTTGGATTGTTTCCACAGTTACAGATGAGAGCACTCAGTTTTGCTTTGTTTTCTTTTGGGGTACTGAATTCGAACCAGGATCCTGCATAGGCTAGACAAGCGCTCTACCATTGCCCCACACCCCAGACCCCTCTCTTTGAGACAGTCTTGCTCAGTTACTCCTGCCCTTGAACTTGCTCTGTGGCTCATGCAGTCCTTGACCTCTGGATTCTCATGCCTTTACCTACCAAGTCGCTGGGGTTTCAGGCGCAGCTGGCTGCCCTTTGACTTTGGGGCATCTTAGCTTCCTGTGGAGGGATGCCATCAGGACTCCCCCATCTCTCCTGAGAAAACTGCCCCTTGGAAACATTGGCTGTAGTTTAGAAATGTCAGCGCTGGATTTGAACACAGACCACTTTGCTCAAGTCAGGGTTCCTTTCTGCCATGGAGCTGTGGTGCCCTGATTAGTCTGATAGAGCAGAAGGGACAGCAGGTGGTCCCAAAGCAGAGGAAGGCCATGTTGGGTGGGAGTACATAGACAGTTAAAAATTTGTTTTTGTGGCTGGGCAATGGTGGCTCACGCCTTTAATCCCAGCACTTGGGAGGCAGAGGCAGGTGGATTTCTGAGTTTGAGGCCAGCCTGGTCTACAGAGTGAGTTCCAGGACAGCCAGGGCTATACAGAGAAACCCTGTCTCGAAAAACCAAAAAAATAAAAAAATAAAATAAATAAAAAATTTTAAAAAATTTGTTTTTGCTACCAAAAAAAAAAAAAAAAAAGTTTTATTTTAAGTATTTGTATGAGGGGTAGGTGTGTGTTAGTACAGGAGCCAGAGGCACTGGGTTTCTCAGGACCTAGAGTTACCTGATGTTATGAACCTCTGCTGGGTAGGAAGAGCTCTAACTGAGCCATCTCTGCAGCTCTGACCTTGAACTTTGTCCTCTTGCTGTTACAGTCAGGCTGTTCTCACTTAAGAGAAAACGATGAAGTTTTTATTGAGCCCCACAGACTTGTGACTCCATGGGTAAAGAGGCGGGCCCCTAGCTGAGTGAGCAGGGAGCTTACAAAGGTAACAGCTGCAAGTTTGGTAGGTCGCACTGAGGTGACTAGGACGGCTGTTAGCAAGCGTGGCAGGTATGAACTTTTAATAGGAATAAGACACAGCTGTGCCACCATGGCGTCGCCGAAGCAGAGCAGTGGCAGGAGCAGTGGTTCCTGGGAGGTGCTGTGCATACCCGAATGTCAGGCTGACCTCAGGCTAGCCAGACTGAGCCAGGTCAGGCTTGAGCGCATGTGTTTTTCTCATCTCACTGCGTCCACACTGAGTGCTGAAATTACAGGTGTGCTTCATTCAGTATGCTGATTATGCATGACTGGGGATCGAAGTCAGGGCTTCCTGTATCCTAGGCAAGCACTCCAGCTGAGCCAGCCACATCAGAAGCCAAGACATCTTTGAGGGCTGTAATCGCTCCTCATCCGAGGACCCTGTAAAAGAGCCCCAGACTGGACGCTTAGCATTGCCTGTCCTGACTGCCCCACACCCACACTCCTTTCTGTGGCTTCAGCCTTAGGCTGGAGCCACAGGTTCTCTGGTGAGTGGTATCTTCATAAATAGCTCTTTCTTTCACTGAATAATGAGCCTGTATCAGCTAATGCTTCTGTTCCTGGATAATAGATTCAGTAAGAAGCCTGGGGCTTTTCTAGGCCAGTGACTGACAAAACAACTCCTGTCAAAGGGAAACCAGGACCAGGCAAAGAGTCTCCTGCTTGCAATTCTACCCTCTGGAAGGTGAAGCCAGGAGGATCCCCAGAAGTTCAAGGTGTGCCTGGTTATCAAGTGACACCTGACAAAAGAAAACTACAACTAAGCATGTGAAAATGGAGCTGAGTGTGGCAGCTCATGCTTGTAATCCCAGCTTTTGGATTGTGTATAGCCTGGACCACAGAGGCCAAGTCCCAAAAAATTAAATGGAGTGAGAAGTTGGAGAGTTGGCCCAGCAGTTCTAAGCTTCAGGGTTTGATTCCCAGCACCCACACAGCAGTTCACAACTATCTTAACTCTAGTTCCAGAGATTCTGGTACTCTCTCCTCTTGGCCTCTATGGGGCCAGGAAAGCAGATGGGATGTAGGCAAAATGCTCATATGCAAGTAATAAATAAACTTACGAAAGAAAAAGGAACTACGGCCTCACGTTTGGACTGGATGGCAGTCTTCAAGTTGTTTCAGAGAAATGACTCCAGTCCTACCCGACCTTCCTGGGATGTGCAGGAGAGTCACTGCAGCTTCTGGGTTCTCTATAGTGTTTTGTTTTTTAAATGAATGCTAAAATTGGTTTCACTCTTTTTGTTCACTTATTTTTAGTTCTAACATCCTTAGCCAAACAAAAAATATCCTTAAACCTTTTTTATTACATCTTGGAAGACTAATTTTTATCTACGTGTATGCATGTGTCTTCATGTATGCCATGTGTGTGCCTATGCCCAGGGAGGCTAGAAGAGCGCGCCGGATCCCCTAGAACCAGAGTTACTGGTGGTTATGAGCATCCTGATGTGGTGCTGGGAACTGAATTCAGTTCCTGTGTAAGCACAGCATGTGCTCATGATTTCGAGGGTCCCTTTAGGGCATTTTTATGTATTTTTATTGAGTATGTCTTGTGAACAAAAATTCCTGAAAAGATGTTGTGTCTGCAGAGACTGGTAGACAGATTAGAATTTCAGTGTTGTGGTGAGAGTGGGATCCTGTTGCTTCAGAGGCTGATTGCTTTTTCTTGGGCTGGTTTTAGCTTCAGGAGCAGCCATTGCTTGCCTCACTCCATCTGAACTAACACCTCATAATAAGTAAAAACTTCTTAGAAGCTTTTAATGCAGCAGAACACTAGCCTCCACCAAGAGAGCTAAGAATATCGTCAGAGAGCATCTTGGGCCTAGAACGCAGCTCCCCCGTCTTGCACCCACCTCTCTGGTATACTCATCAGTGTATTTTAAAATTGCCTTAATTTGGGGGCTGGAGAGATGGCTCAGCACTTAAGAGCCCTGGCTGCTCTTCCGGAAGTTCTAAGTTCAATTCCCAGCAACCACATGGTGGCTCACAACCATCTACAATGGGATCCTTTCTGTCTAATGCCCTCTTCTAACATACAGCATCCATGCAAATAGAGCAGTCGTATGTATAAATAAATCTTGAAAATAAATGGCTTCAATTCATGCCTTTCTTTGTTCAGCACTACTATAATACAGTTACTGAAGCTGCTTCCACATTGGAACATGGAGCTTGTGGTAACCCAAGTCTGTGTTCCTGGGCATGGTCACTCAGCGTGGCTCCAGAGTAAACCAGTTCCTATTCTCTTTAAGACGAGAGCTGCGGGTGTGTGGGCACATGTGCGCCTCCTTCCGCCATATAGATCTTGGTGCTTGCATTTAGGTTGTCAGGCTTGGTAGCAGGCACCTGTAACTGCTGGGTCATTGTACAGGACCAGGAATAAAGAAATCTCAAGCCTAGACATCAACTCCTGCCCCGGTTAGAAAGAGATCATTTCTGAATCTCTGCATGGCTCAGTGGGCAATGAATGGGACCACAGTTGGGATCCCCAGCAGCCACATGAAAGCTGGGTGAGCATGGTAGCCTGCCTGAGACCCAGTGCTCCTGAGGCAGAGATGGAATCCCTGGAAAGACCTACCTCAGGAAATAATGGAGAGCGTCGGGAAGACACCTGACATAACTCTCTGGCCTCCACATGCACTCAGACAGGTGAATACACAAGCATGCACACTACACATATGCACAAGTGTGCACACACACACCCCACTTATATATTGTTAGTTTATCCCTTATAGCTTTTTTGATTTCTTTTATATACATATGTATATGTGTGTGTATATATATATGTGTGTGTGTGTGTGTGTGTGTGTGTATATATGTGTATATATATATATAT
>JADRCD010208446.1:0-22954 GCA_019843815.1 Montemys delectorum | reverse complement strand
TTTCTTTCTTTCTTTCTTTCTTCCTTTCTTCATTTCTTTCTCTCTTTTTTTGTTGAGATAAGAATAATAAGGAGTTTAATAATTGTAAGGGTGTAGCACACACTACAGCAGTCAGCCCCAGGCATGCAGGAACTCTGCCAGCTCAATGGCACAGGTTCCTTCTGGTCTGTCTGGTCAGTGCCCTGAGCAGACCTTGGGTGTAAACTCTGCAAGGAGTCCCATAATACCCAGAGGAAGCTCTACTCCCAGGCTCTCTAAAGGGCCCAAGATCATAGGATCCCAGAATCACAGGATCACAGAGACAGCTTGACTCTGAGGAGTTCTGACTCAACCAAGATGACAGGAAGGAGAGGCCCCAGTCAGATTTAGCCAGAGCAGGGAATACTAGAGATAACCAGATGGAGGGAGGCAAGCATAAGAAAATAAGCAACAGAAACCAAGGTTACTTGGCATCATCAGAACCCAATTCTCCCACGACAGCAAGTTCTGGACACATCATCACACCAGAAAAGCAAGAATCAGATCTAAAATAACTTCTCATGATGATGATACAGGACTTTAAGCAAGACATACATAACATCCTCAAAGAAATACAGGAGAACACAGGTAAACATCTAGAAGCTCTTAAAGAGGAAAGACAAAAATCCCTTAAAGAACTACAGGAAAACACAATCAAATAGGTGAAGGAAATGAATAAAACAATCCAGGATCTAAAAATGGAAATAGAAACAATAAAGAACGCACAAAGGGAGACAGCCCTGGAGCTAGAAAACCTAGGAAAGAGACCAGGAGTAATAAATGCAAGCATCACCAACAGAATATGAGAGATAGAAGAAAGAATCTCAGGAGCAGAAGATAACCATAGAAAACATTGACACAACAGTCAAAGAAAATGCAAAAAGCAAAAAGCTCCTAACCCAGAACATCCAGGAAATCCAGGACACAATGAGAAGACCAAACCTAAGGATAATAGGTATAGAAGAGAGTGAAGACTCACAATGTAATGGGCCAGTAAATATCCTCAACAAAATTATAGAAGAAAACTTTCCTAACCTAAAGAAAGAGATGCCCATGAACATGTAAGAAGCCTACAGAACTTCAATAGACTGGACCAGAAAAGAAATTCCTCCTGTCACATATTAAAGAAAAGACCAAATGTCCTAAACAAAGAAAGCATTTTAAAAACAGTAAGGGAAAAAGGTCAAGTAACATATAAAGGCAGGCCTATCAGAATTACACCAGACTTCTCACCAGAGACTATGAAAGCCAGAAGATCCTGGGCAGATGTCATGCAGACCCTAAGAGAACACAAATGCCAGCCCAGGCTACTATACCCAGCAAAACTCTCAATTACCATAGTGGAGAAAACAAGATATTCCATGACAAAACAAAATTTACACAGTATCTTCCCACAAATCCAGCCCTACAAAGGATAATAGATGGAAAACACAAACATAAGGAGCAAAACTATACCCCAGAAGAAGCAAGAAAGTAATCTTTCAACAAATCCACCTAAATATAATTCCACCTCTAACAACAAAAATAACAGGGAGTAACAATTACTTTTTCCTAATATCCTAATATGAAAATTAATATACCAACATATTCTAATTGATTGAAATCCAAAAGTATGAGGGATTAGAAATTTGTTGGCTGTCATCCAGTGGTCTCTCCAATTTAGTAATTGGAGAACTAGATCCAATATTGTACAATCCATAGACACTTTCTACGTGTTTGTATGTGACAGTATCTTGCTGGGTACCACACAATGGTCTTGAAATCATGCTTCTCCTATCTCAGCCTCTCTATTAGTAGGATTGTTTATTTGATGTTTTTACAGTATACTATGGTTTTCAAATACCTTACATATTTCAAAAGTATTTATAGCCAAAAGAAATGTAAACAATTAACTTGGGTGGTGGCTTGTAAGAAAACAACAAAATGAGATTGATTGCTTTGCTTGATGTTTGTAACTATTGTATTATTTGAGGAAGAGGACTTTATAAGTTATTCTTTCTCTGAGATGAATGCTTTTCCAAATTATCACAGCCAATGAACCACATTCTTACCCTCACCTAATGTCTGTGCCACCCTCCTAGCAGAATCATTGTTCATTGAAACAGTTGGTGAATGACTTTATCGATAGACCATCTTAATATATACATCATTTCTTAAATGAATGTAACATGTTTCCTGTAGGCTGAGAATGAAGACAATCACTCAAGTCAAATAGCTTTGACTATAGCAGGAAATCTGTACGCAAAAATAGTGCCTACAATTCATTCCTTGGCACAGCAGAACTGTCAACTCTTAGCTTAGCTACGATGGAGGTAAAATCCTTTGGTCATGTGAGGGTCATTGAAGTACAGCCTTATTACAATGAACTCCAATGTCTAAAAATTGTTCTTATTTGGGGCTTGTATCACAGTAACATCCAAGATTTGAAGCTCTACTAAAACCAAACCAAACAAACAAACAAAAGGACTTTATCTATTTACATTCATTTAAAAAAAACTAGTAGTGATGTATTATTTTAAAATATACAGTTAATGTGTTTGGAGTTATTTAAAATTTATATTGAGAAAAACATATTTTTAGTATTGCTGTAGATAAGCATCTACATATGACTGTTCAATTGATTATTGTTTTATATCAAACAACTTTTATAATACTCATTTTTATTATTACAATATTTCATAAATTTTAGAGAATATGATAAAATAAAAAAATGAAGGTATTGCAGGTTGAATGGGGAGTCTCTGGGAGTAGGGGTACAAAAGGGAAAGAAGAATGTGATGTAATTCGATTTACTTAAAATATGTTTTTTAAATGTTAACAAATTCAGATAAACTGAAAGTATATATTTTTTCTTATCATAATGCATTAAAACTTAAATCAATAAAAAATAATATCTGAAAAAATATTTAAATAATTCCATGCATTCTATCAGGTCACCATAGAATAAGGCTAGTCTTCAATAACAACAGAAACAACAGAAAGCACACATAGTCATAGAAATTGAAAAGTTCTCTACTCAGTGATAACTTGGTAAGGGAAGGAAATTAAAAACTTTCTAGAATTTAATGAAATTGAAGGCATAGCATACTTAAACTTATGGGACACAGTGAAACAATGCAAAGAAGAAAATTCATAGCAATGAGTACCTTCGTAAGGAAACTGGAGAGATCCTACACTAGGAAATTAATAGCACATCTAAAAGCTCTAGAACAGAAAGAAGCAAACACACTCAAGAGGAGTAGGCAGCAGGAAATAAACAAACTCAGAGCTGAAAACAACCAATCAGAAAAAAAGAACCATACAAACAATGAACAGAACTAAGAGCTGGTTCTTTGAGAAAATCAACAAAATAGATAAACCCTTAGCCAAACTAATTAATGGGCACAGAAATAGTATTCAAATTAACAAAATCAGAAATGAAAAGGGAATCATAACAACAGAAATTGAGGAAATTAAAAAAATCATCAGATTCTACCATAAACGCCTATACACAACAGAACTGGAAATTCTAGATGAAATAGATGATTTTCTAGATAGATTCCAGATACCAAAGTTAAATCAGGACCAGATAGAATATCTAAACTGTACCATAACCCCTAAGGAAATTGAAGCAGTCATTAAAACTCTTAAAAAAAAAAAAAGGCCAGGGTCAGATGGTTTTAGTGGAGAATTCTATCAGACCTCTAATACCAATACTTGTTAAACTATTCCACAAAATAGAAAGAGAAGGAATACTACCTTTGTCCTATGGAGCCACAGTTACACTGATACCTAAGCCACACAAAGACCCAACAAAGAAAGAGAACTTGAGACCAACTACATTTATGAATATCGATGCAAAATTATTCAATAAAATCTCACAAACTGAATCTGAGAACACATCAAAATGATCATTTACCATGATCAAGCAGGATTCACCCCAGTGATACAGGGGTGGTTCAATGTGTGGAAATCTATCATTATTATCTACTATATAAATAAACTAAAAAAAAAATCACATGATTTTTTAGTTGTTGAAAAAGCCTTCAACAAAATACAACATCACTTCATGTTAAAAGTCTTGGAAAAATCTGGAATTCAATGGACATACCTAAACATAAATAAAAGCAATATACAGCAAACTCATAGCCAAGATCAAATTAAATTGGGAGAAACTTGGAGCAATCCCACAAAAATCAGGAGCAAGACAAGGCTGCCCATTCTCTCCCTATTTATTCAATATAGTATTTGAAGTTCTAGAAAGAGCAATTAGACAACAAAATGAGATCAAAGGGGTTACGAATTGTAAAGGAAGAAGTCAAGATATCACTATTTAAAGAAGATAGGATAATATACATAAGTGACCCCAAGTATTCTACCAGAGAACTCCTACACTTGATAAACAACTTCACCAAAGTGGCTGGATATAAAATTAACTCAAATAAATCACTAGTCTTTCTCTACACAAAGGATAAACAGGCTGAGAAAGAAATTAAGGAAACAACATCCTTCACAATAGTCACAAGTAATATAAAATATTTTGGTATGACTCTAACCAAGCAAGAGAAAGATCTGTATGACAAGAACCTCAAGTCTCTGAAGAAAGAAATCAAAGAAGATCTCAGAAGATGGAAAGATCTCCCATGCTCATAGAACAATAGAATTAATAAAATTAATATAGTAAAAATGGCCATCTTACCAATAACAATCTACAAATACGGGCATCCCCATCAAAATTCTAACTCTGTTTTTCACAGAGATAGAAAGAATAATTCTCAAATTCATCTGGAAAAACACATAACCCAGGATAATGAAAACTATTCTCAACAATAAAAGAACCTCTGGTGGAATCACCATCCCTGACCTCAAGCTGTACTACAGAGCAATAGTGATAATAAACAATTGGGATTGGTACAAAGACAGACAAGTTGATCAATGGAATAGAATTGAAGAACCAGAAATAAACCCACATACCTATGGTCACTTGATCTTTGACAAAGAAGCCAAAACCGTACAGTGGAAAAAAGACAGCATTTTCAACAAATGGTGTTGGTCTAACTGTCAGTCTGCATGTAGAAGAATGCAAATTGATCCATTTTTATCTGGAGACCTAATACCAGATATGCTGAATTTAGTACGAAAGAAAGTGGGCAAGAGCCTTGAACACATAAGCATAGGGGAAATTTTCCTGAACAAAACACCAATGGCTCTGACTCTAAGATCAACAGTTGACATATGGGTTCTCACGAAACTGAAAAGCTTCTCTAAGGCAAAGGACTCTGTCAATAGGACAAAACAGTAGCCTACAGATTGGGAAAAGATCTTTATCAACCCTACATCAGATAAAGAAATAATATATAAAATATACAAAGAACTCAAGAAGTTAGACTACAGAAAACCAAATAACCCAATTAAAAATGAGGCACAGAGCTAAACAAAGAATTCTCAACTGAGGATTCTCAAATGTTTGAGAACCACTGAAAGAAATGTTCAATTTCCTTAGTAATGAAGGAAATGCAAATCAAAATGACCCTGAGATTCCACCATTAGTCATAATGGCTAAGATTAAAAACTCAGGAGGTACAGATTTTGGTGAGGATGTGAAGAAAGAGGAACACTCTTCCATTGCTGGTGGGATTGCAAGCTGGTATAACCATTCTGGAAATCAGTGTGGTTGTTCTTCAGAAAATTGCAAATAGCTCTACCTGAAGACTCAGCTATACCACTCCTGTGCATATACCCAAAATACGCTCCAACATATAACAAGGACATGTGCTCCACTATGCTCATGGCAGCCTTATTTACAATAGCAAGAAGCTGGAAACAATGGAGATATCCCTCAACCAAAAACAAATACAGAAAATGTGGTACATTTACACAATGGAATTCTACTTAGCTATTAAAAATGATGAGTTCATGAGCTTTATAGGCAAATGGATGGACCTAGAAAATATTATCTTGATTGAGGTAACCCAAACCCAAAAGAACATACAAGTTATGTACTTACTGATAAGTGGGTATTAGCCCAAAAGCTCAGAATACCCATGATACAACTCACAGACAATATGAAGCTTAATAAGAAGGAAGGCCTAAATCTGGATGCTTCGAACCCACTTAGAAGGGGGAACAAAATAATCACAGGAATCGGAGGCAGGGAGGGATGTGGGTGAGATAAGAGAAGGGAGAAAAAAGGGGAGGGGGCATGACTAAGTATAGCAAGAGACAAGAGAGAAGTCCAGAGGGCCAGGAGAACCAATAGAAATAAGTAGCAGTGGGGGTGAGGTGGGGTGGAGAACTTAGAGAGCCACTAGAAAGTCCCAGATGCTAGGCATGCCAAAGGCTCCCAGGACCCACAGGGGATGACATTAGCCAAAATACCCAATGGCAGGGAGGTAGAATCTAAAAAGACCACCTCCAGAAAATAGACATCACCCCCAAGTTGAGGCTACCCACCCATCTAATAATTTTAACCCAGAATTGTCTCTGTCTAAAGGGAATGCAGGGACAAAATGGAGCAGAGGCTGAAGGAAAGGCTATCCAGAGACCACTCCACTATGCAATCTATTCCATCTGCAGACACCAAACCCCAACACAATTGCTGATGCCAAGATGTTCTTACAAACAGGAGCCCAGTATAGTTGTGTCCTTTGAGAGGCTCTGCCAGCACCTGAATAAGACAGATACATATACTCATAGCCAACCACTGGACTGAGCCTGGGACCTCAGCGGAAGAGTTAGGGGAAGGGCTGAAGGAGATGAATGGGATTGCAACCCTATAGGAAGAGCAACATTATCAATTAACTGGATCCCTCAGAGCTCCCAGGGACTAAACCAGCAACCAAAGAATACATATGGGCCAGTCCATGGCTTCCAATACATATATAGCAGAAGACTGCCTCATCTGGCATCCGCGGGAGAGAAGGTGCTTGGTCCTGTTAAGGCTTGATGTCCCAGAGAAAGGGGATGCTAGAAAGGTGAGATGGGAGTGGGTGGGTGAGTGCAGGATCACCCTCTTAAAGACAAAGGGGAAGGGAATGGGGTGGGGGTTTTGTGAAGGGGAGATAAGGAAGGAGGATAACACTTGAAATGTAAACAAATAATATGATTAATAAATAAAAAAATAAGCTGAACCATTAGAAAGAGTAGATTAATAGAAAATATGGTAATGGTGGGATACATGGTTGGTTTTGGAGGTTAAAGCTACAAAATCTATTTAATCTTTGCTAATCCAAACTAGGGCTAGCCAAGAAATATGGGACTTTGTTTAGGCTAGCGAAAGTTGTTAATGAAGGGATACTATGAGCAACTTGAAGATTTTTTTTGTGACTCATGTTTTCTATCATTGGCGACCCATGAGTCTCTTTGCATTTTCTCTGTATAAGAAATAAATCATTATGGTCTATTTTCAGTATGAGATGTGTTTAGAACCCACCCAAAATCACAAGAAGCAGGAGGCACTAAGGCTCCTGTCTTTCCTGCTGATAAGTTGGTACCTGCTTGCCTGGGGTCATTTTAGTTTGTATTTTAGGGTTGAGACTTTACAGATGGTACATGACTGAGCCCAGGTATCAGGAAAAACAAGGATGGAGAGTGTCTAACTCTAAGAGAATGGGGATTTTGGTGTGGGGACTGTACTAGATGGTGACTCTCTGAAGTACCCAGCTGATGGGAGAATTGTTTCCAATGCACCAACCACCAGTTTTCCTTTTCTCTTTTTGTCTAGGTTGACAACAATCGTGCAAGATCATAAAACAAAAACTGCCTCTTGAATTTGTTATTATGGAGGGAGGAGTCTTGCTTCTTACACCTGTGAGTACTTTGACAGGCACTTCTGTGGCTGTGTCTGGAGACAGAGCTGTGCTTGGCTCCTATCTGGCAGACTGTCTCACTGTTCTACTTGGCATATTTCTCTTTCCTCATTGCTTTCTATTGACACCTCTGTCTTATTTCCCTTTTATCATCTCTTTATTTCTTTTCTCGCTGTTTCTCTTATCTAGAAATAATACAAAATAGAAGTTTGCTTTTCAGTTTTACTTACTGGGTAGCATTTTATGCTTCTTGTTAATTAAAAAAAATCAATAAGCAGAATGTTTGTTTCGGTCTATTTAACAAAGAGAACAGTAACTAAAGCTAAAGTGAATTACTTTTAACTTATATGGTGTTCTATTGATTTTTCTCCCTGTTCTGACAGATGATAGAGTTCCCCCCCCCCCGGAGGGAGGGAAGTTCTTTTTCTTGATTTAAGAGTTTTATTTCTACACAGAAGTTTATGCACTTTAGAGTTATTGTCCCTTATAGCAAATTACCATCTGTGTAAAGTGGAGAAGCAGAGATATTCACATCTGCATTTTAAAGAAGTGTTTGAGAACAGAGAAAGTAAGCTATGTGTTCCAGTTCACACAGGGGCATTAAAGTTGGCATCACAGTTTAATGCTCTAAATTAAAATTTCTGTGGTCTAGAAAAAAATGTTTAAAAATACCACAGGAAAGAAATTAACTTGACAAATACTCATACATCGTTACTCAATATTTTTTCATTTTAAAGTTTTATAAGCTTGGGCCTTGGGTTTCTCTTTTAAAGAATACTCATTTCTGACATCAACTGAACATTTTATACCTTTGAAATTCTCCTTACAGCCTGATTCTTCTCATTCCAATTTTTCCCTTTTCAGATGTAACCATTTCTAAATTCAGTTTTAATCATCTCCATATATTTGTTTGCTAAAGTTCTAATTTATGTATATTATATACTTTAGTTTTAGTAATGTACATGTCATATACATTAGTTTTCCTATAATATATAGTCAGCATATGGATACATCAAAAATAACCAAAGAATAAAAGGCACATTGATTGATATATCAACTTATGTGTGCATGCTTCCATGTTGTGTGGCCTTTTCTGTTGATCTGGTGGAGATAGAACCCTAAGGTTACATATTGAAGTCTTCACTCTATGTTTGCAGCTCCTTTTTCCTATGGTTAAAGGTATTTTATTATGCTCACCACTTTTCTCTCTACTGAATCTTCAGTATTTATTCCCTGTTAAGTTTTCCTTCTGGCATAACACTCTAATTATTTCCTCTTCAGAAAATTGTATTGCTGAGACCTAGCCCATAGTTAACAGTATAATGCCTCAGAATCTATCTTCTGTGGGTCAACATATGGGAGAATGAGAATGGTATTCATCCTATTGTATGTAACAGAGGTTTTTTTTTTTTTTTTCCATTGTTGAATTAGGGTTTTACTGCTGTGAACAGACACCATGATCGAGGCAACTCTTATAAGGACAGCATTCAGTCGGGGCTGGCTTACATGTTCCGAGGTTGAGCCCACTATCATCAAGGCAGGAACATGGCAGCATCCAGGCAGTCATGGTACAGAAGAAGCTGAGAGTTCTACATCTTCATCTGAAGGCTGCTAGCAGAATACTGGCTTCCAGGCAGCTAGGGTCTTAAAACCCACACCTACAGTGACACACCTACTCCAACAGGGCCACACCTTCTAATCTTGCCACTTCCTGGGCCGAGCATATACAAACCATCACATTGATAGATAATATAGCTTTTTTTTCTCAACTAAAAATAGTTATTGTACCAGAGTTGAAGCATTTATATACTCAGAAATTAAAATTTAGTCCTCAACTCATACCATAATCAGAAACAGTTCCAGGCAGATCTTCAAAAATGAAACAAGGAATGTTTGAAAAATATGAATAGAGTCATGACTTCAAGTAGAGAAAAAGAGTAAGCTGGATATAAAATACATTGATTATGAAATAAGTAATTGATTGTAAAGACTTCATAAAATTAAATATTTCATTTCACTGAAAATATTGTCAAGACAGCCCACTGAATAGGATAATTTATATGTAGTAATATAGCTGAATGAGGACTCACTGAGAATATATAAACAATTCTTGTAAATCTATAAAGAAGATACTTATATTAGATATAGTTCATGTAACTATTTTGGAGATAATATAAAAATAAGTACTTGAGCTGAAATTTTATTTTTAAAACCAGCAACACCATAGCTAGACACATATCCAGTAGGAAAGAATACTCTAAAAGACACATCTTTGTGCCACTTGATACAGTTGTGCATATAAATTCCTCACTTGCCATTTGACAAGCATTCTTTTGGTTCTTGTCTACTTGCAGGTTTATCACCAGAGTAAAGACTGTTAATGTTACTGTGTATGTGTGTCTTCAGTGGTGCTATGATCCTTAATTTGTCTGCTTTGCTGACTTCTGTGGTGTAATCACTCCCACTGTGGCCTATTTAGAGCCTTCTATGTGATATCAAGTGGCTCATAAAATTCTCCAAAATTTAAAAGTCAGCTCTTTTAAATATATATGAGCTGGCTTTTATACTACTCTAAGTGGACCCAAATGGTGGTGTGCGTTTCTGTCAATCTGTAGGAGTTCCAGTGCTGATTTTGTTTGTTTGTTTGTTTGCTAGATCTATGGTAAGAGTAAATTAAGCATTCTTCGAATTCCTAATGACAGCATTCTAGAATCTGAGGAAAGACTGTGTGGGTGGAGTTTAGAAGGAACTCTTAACCATCCACTTAAATGGGTGGGTCTTGAGTGTGGGGCTTGGAAATGACCACTGCTGAAATCTAATACCCTCTTCAGTTGAGATGACATCAGCTGACTCAAAGAGGAAGAGATAAATGCAAAGCCATGCTGTCTCTAGGCAACCTCAGTGCAGCTCCATACCTAGGTATCAACTATGAAATGTAATTCCATTTCCTTGTGTTCCACCCTCTTGGAAAATGAAGAACAATGGAACTTATTTTAGGACGCAACCATCTATTTGGCTTTGAAGCTCCTTTTATAGTTCTTTCTCTGCGTTTGCCTTTTTTGCTTGAATAATTTCTGTTTCCTTCTTTAGTGAATTTTGTTTTTAGTCTCTTTAATCATTTTGGTGACTTTCTTTGAACATGGTCTAAACTTTCCATATCCTGTTTCAGTTATCAAGCTGAGAAAATATATTGGAGAATCTGAAGGCAAATGATTGCATTGTAGTTTTTATCCCAGGATAATTTCCTGGAGAGGAAACTGGACAATTTAAATCTAATAACTGTGACACATATAAGATATATGCTCAGTATAGTTTTAGGATTTAGCATGCTTTATTTCAACTCAGCCACTAAGGAGATTTTTTTTTAATAATAATTTTAATGAGAAGTCAGAAGCAGCTCAGTTGATCCTTAAAACAATATTTTGTTATCAGATGTACTGGCTGAGAATTGTTGGGATGTATAATTAAGCCATCTTGGAGAAAATAGTGTAAATTATTAAGTAAAATTAACCCATATGGATATGCACAAGAAATCATTGCTGAGATACATTCTCTAGGTACATGAATGACACAGGTCATTTGTCATTGCTTGGTTATTTGCATTTTGATAAAAATGATGTATTGTTCTCCATAAGTCTGGAAGCTTGGAGCAAAGGACAGATGCCTTCCTCGTCTGGAGTCTTTTTATGACCAGAATTATAACTAATCTCCTAACTGAATCTCTTCCTCTTCTCTTGCCTCCGTTTTCTTCATTCCTCACAACATTATTTCATTTGTAAAGTTATCATGATCAGAAAACCGCCACAGCTTTTGACAATGAATAAAACAAAACCAGCAATTCCTCAACTCTTAACAAAACAATCATAAGCTGTGCTTTTTCTCATGGAGCCAGCACAGTTTTAGTGTGGGTATAGGAGAGATTGGTTTGCAAAGGCTTGTACATTATCAGAGTCTTTTGAATAAATTAGTAAAGGGAATCTGAGAAAGCTAACAAGGGAATCTATAAACTGAATGTCCACGTGAGGTTCTGTTTCTTGGAATCATGTTTATGTGGGAATGACAGTCTATAGATGATGCTGAGTTTGGCACAACTACTCTTTCTAGGAATTTATTTATTTATTTATTTATTTATTTACTTATTATTTTGCTTGTGATAATAAATTGTGCTACAGTATGAGAAACACACACAATTGGAAACATCCCAGTGAAGAAACTTGGGAAAGAGCTGGGATAGTAGGATATGTATGTATCTGATTCTCCTGGCAAAAGTACACATACACATCCTATCTTGCTTCAATGTCTACAGCTCTCTAGTTTTCTGATTTTCTTAATGAAATGTATAAAATATCTACTTTGCAGATTCTCTGCTACCTTTGCTACCTTGTAATGTGTTGTTCAAGAACAATTAACTTTCTGTCTCTTCCCAACTAATTGAGAAGTTTCTTTCCACAAATGGAAAAAATTTGAGGATTTCCTCCTCCAACCTCTCCTTGTGGAGACTATTGCTTGAGTCTGTAGTCACATATCTTCCCAGTTTCCTTTCAGTTCATATTAGGACTTCTCTGTCTCAGTTCTTAAAGATATAATAGATTTTTTTCTCTACCACATTACTTTTGGCAGAATAGTGAGATGATCAGATAAATTAGACATCACTCATTAAAAGCTCAACTTAGAATTGGATCTTCTATCCTTTCAACAATTTCACATACTTTGAGTTATGTATGATAGAGCTATGACTACCACTACCAACGTGCTCAAGCCACTGACACTGCTGAATGTGGATATAAGCAGAGCACATTTCCTCTACAATGTGTGTATTTACTTATATATTGTGAAATATTATGGTAAAAGATTAACATGTTTTATTCAATCAACTGCTGAGTATTATGGTAGACAGTTTATTTACTCAGAATATAATAGGTAAATTTTCTTCCTGTCCCCTGGGTCACTATTTCCCATTTGACATATTGGCCCATATCAGCCTTGTTTATTCATTAACTACACTGAATGAATTGTTAAATCTCATCTCAAACATCAAAGAAATTCAGATGTTTCAGGTGGAAAAAATTAACTCTTTTATGTGTTTAACCTGGCCTAAAAGGCAACAGCTGAGCATGCCAGAGGCTGTCACCATCCACACTGTGCCGTCCTCCATCTCTTATTCCCCACAAAAGACAATGAGTTTCCTTAGTGGTTTTATTTTATGTCCTTGATGATTTAATTTTATGTTATGTAGCAGAATACTACAATGCAATTCTACCTGGCTTTACCAGCCCTTTTTGTGCATGTGTCACTTTTTAAAAGAAAAAATTCCATTCCTAAGATGAGGCATGATTGGTTTAGTTTAGTTTTGTGTTTCTTAAGACATTTTTAAATTTTTTTAATTTATTTTTATTTATTAAGTTTTGATTTTTCAAGGCAAGGTTTCTCTGTGTAGCCTTTGCTGTCCTGGAACTCACTCTGTAGACTAGGCTGGCTGTGAACTCAGAAATCTGCCTGCCTCTGCCTCCCAAGTGCTGGGATTAAAGGCGTGCACCACCAACTGGTACAACCACTCTGGAAATCAGTTTAGCAGTTCCTCCGGAAATAGCACATAGTTCTACTGGAGGACCCAGCTATACCACTCCTGGGCATATACCCAAAAGATGCTCCAACATGTAATAAGGACACATGCTCCATCATGTTCATTGCAGCCTTATTTATAATAGCCAGAATGTCCCTCAATAGAGGAATGGATACAGAAATTGTGGTATATCTATATAATTGAGTACTACTCAGCTATTAAAAACAATGAATTTATGAAATTCTTAGGGAAATGGATGGATCTGAAGAATGTCATCCTGAGTGAGGTAACCCAATCACAAAAGAATACACAGGTATGCACTCTCTGATAAGTGGTTATTAGCCCAGAAGTTCGGAATACAAGCAGAACAATCCACAAACCACAAGAAACTAAAGAAGAAGGAAGACCAAAAGGTGGACATTTCATTCCCTCTTAAAAGGGGGAACCAAATACCCATGGAAGGAGTTGTAGAGATTAACTATGGAGCAGTGACTGAAGGAAGGACAAGCCAGCCTAAATATAGCTATCTCCTGAGAGCTCTGACAGTACCTGACTAATACAGATGTAGAGGCTCACAGCCATTCATTGAACTGAGTACAGGGTCCCCAGTGAAGGAGTTAGAGAAAGGACCTATGGAGCTGAAGGTTTTGCAGCCCCTTAGGACGAACAACAATATGAACTAACTAGTACCCTCAGATCTCCCAGGGACTCAACCACCAACGAAGGACTATACATGGTGGGACTGATTGTTCTGGCAGCATGTGTATAGTAGAGGATTGCAAATTCGATCATCAATGGGAGGAGAGGCCCTTGGCCCTGGGAAGGTTCTATGCCCTAGTGTAGGGGAATGCCAGGGCCAATAAGTGGGAGAGGGTGGGGTGGCAGGCATGGGGAGGGGGAGGCAACAGGGGTTTATTCTTGTTTTTGTTTATTTGTTTGTTTTTATGGAGGGGAAACTGGGAAAGGAGAAATTTACATGTAAATAAAGAAAATATCTAATAAAAAAAAGACACTTAAAAAAAAAAAAGATGTGCACCACCACTGCTTGGCTTCTTAAGACATTTTAAAAACAATTTTTCTTAACAGCATCATCATGATATTGATTCCAGTCAAGTTTTTCTTTTATCTAAATAACTGCTGAATTATCATTACTACCACATGGAAAAAAATCATTTTTCTTTAATTTAATTAGTTCATGTTTAAAAAACTTTTTACTCTGGGTTATTTCAATAAATATAGAACTCCAATTTAAGAAAAAGGAAATCAATAGATTAAACAATAATATTGATTAAGTTATAACTCTAGAGTTACAATTAAATATTAAAGAAAAATACTCACATTAAAGGGAGCCTCTTTCTGACTTTGATGTCAAGGTAATAATAATATGTTCTATGTATTTCCCTTGAAATGGGACTGAATTAAATACTACTAATTCTGATGTTTGTTATTGTACCTTGATGGCATTTCCTTTTAATACATCGTCCTTGCTAACCTCTACTTTGTTCCTTTTTCTTATGACAAGACAATAAATGATATAGAAAATAGTCATTTCTACTCTTCTTGTTTCTTCAGGAAACATTAATTTCTTATTCCTTTCAGGAAGGAGTCAATCCTTGGACTATTTGAATCTGTGCTCCATATAGCAGAGATTATTAGAACTATTCTATTTTATTGTGCAAAGTAGAGATTGTCAAGCATTTGAGGGCAACACATTGGAAAGTTTTAGTGAGTGTGAAGGCATTTGAGAAGAAAGGCAATGGGGCTAACATTTACGTTTTCAGAAGAACAGATAAAGATTTGGGCTCTCTATGTATGTCCAGAATAGCAGTCAGGCAGAACAGGAAGAATTAAGTTTGGAACCCCACCAGAAATGGACATGTGTTCCTCTTTCTCCACATCCTAGCCAGCATGTGCTGTCACCTGAGTTTTTGATCTTAGCCATTCTGATTGGTGGAATCCCAGGGTTGTTTTAATTTGCATTTCCCTGATCACTAAGAACTTTGAATATTTCTTTAAGTGCTTCTCAGCACTTAACAAAAAAACCCCAGAGATTCCTTAACAGAGCTTCCTCTGTTGTGAATTCTCTGTTTAGTTCTATAGCCCATTTTTGATTGGGTTGTTTGGATTTTGGTGGTCAGCTTCTTGAGTTCTTTGTATACTTTGGATATTAGCCCTCTTTCGGATGTGGGGGTAGTAAAGATTTTTTTCCAATCTGTAGGTTGGTGGTTTGCCCTATCAACTATGTCCTTTGCCTTACAGAAGCATTTCAGTTTCATGAGTTCCCATTTATCCGTTCTTGATCTTAGAGCCTGAGCCATTGGAGTTCTGTTTAGGAAATTTATCCCTATGCCAAAGAGTTCAAGACTCTTTCCCACTTTCTCTTCTATTAGATTCAATGTATCTGGTTTTATATTGAGGTTCTGATCCACTTGAACTTGAGTTTTGTGCAAGGTAACAAATACCTATCTATTTTCATTTTTCAACATACAGACTTCCCGTTAGACCAGAGCCATTCATTAAAGATGCTTTCTTTTTCCTTTGCATATTTTTAGCCTTTTTGTCCAAGATCAAGTGTCTATAAGTGTGCAGTTTTATTTCTGGGTCTTCAATTCTATTCCATTGATCAACTTGTCTGTCTTTGTACTAATACTGTGGTGCTGCTGTTTTTTGTTTTCTGTTTTTTGTTTTTTTAAATCACTATTACACTGTAGTATAGCTTGAGGTCAGAGATGGTGATTCCTTCAGAATTGTTAAGAATTATTTTTGCTATTCTGGGTTTTTTGTTTTTCTAGATGAATTTGACAATTGCTCTTTCCATATCTTTGAAAAAAGATATAGGAATTTTGATGAAGATTGCAGGATTGCCATCCCAAGGTCAAAAGATCTGACCCAGAATTGTTCCTGTCTGAAAGAACTGCAGGGACAAAAATGAAGAAGAGCATGAGAGAAAGGAGGTCCAGTGACAGGCCCAAATTTGGATCCAGTTCAAGGGGAGGCCTCGGGCCCTGACACTATTACTGATGCTATGGTGTGCTTGCAGACAGGATCCTAGCAAGGCTGCCCTCTGAGAGACCCAAGAAGCAGCTGGAAGAGTCAGATGCAGATACTAGCACCCAATCAATGGACAGAAGCTGGGGACCCCTGTGGTTGAACTGGGGCAAAAGTAGAAGAAGCTGAGGAGGAGGGGACCCCATGGGAAGACCAGCAGTCTCAACTGACATGGACCCTTGAGATCTCTCAGACACTTAGCCACCAACCTGGCAGCATACACCAGCTGATATGAGGCCCCTGACACATAGACAGCAGAGGACTGCCTGGTCTAGCCTCAGGGAGAGAAGATGCACCTAACCCTCAAGAGACTTGAGGCCCCAGGGAGTGGGGAGGCCTGGTAGGATGGGAGTGGGACTATGGGGGCATTCTTTTGGAGATGGAGAGGTGTGGGAAGGAGAGTAGTAGGGTGGCAGACTGGGAGGGAGATAAAGTCTGGAGTGTAAAAAATGATTAAAGAATAAAAATGAAAATAATAAGCTAGAAAGAATCCAGATGTCCTTCAGCAGAGGAATGGATACAGAAAATGTGATACATTTACACAATGGAATACTACTCAGCTATTAAAAACAATGATTTTATGAAATTCTTAGGGAAGTGGAAATGGATGGATCTGGAGAATATCATCCTGAGTGAAAGTAACCCAATCACAAAAGAACACACATGGTATGCATTCACTGATAAATGGATATTAGCCCAAAAGGTTAAAATACCCAAAATACAATTCAAAGACCACATGAAGCTCAAGAGAAAGAAGACCAAAGTGTGGGTGCCTTGGTCCTTCTTAGAAGGGGTAACAAAATACTCACTGGAACAAATATGAGACAAAGTGTGGAGCAGAGACTGAAGGAAAGACCATCTAGAGACTGCCCCACCTGGGGATCCATCCCATATACAGTCACCAAACTCCTATACTACTGTGGATGCCAAGAAGTACCTGCTGACAGGAGTCTGATATAGCTATCTTCTGAGAGGCCCTGCCAGTGCCTGACATATACAGAGGGAGATGCTCACAGCCAACCATTGAACTGAGCACAGGGTCCCAAATGGAGGAGTTAGAGAAAGGTTCTATGGAGCTGAAGGGTTTGCAGCCCCTTAGGACGAACAACAATATCAACCAACTAGCGCTCCCAGGGACTAAACCACCAACACACACATGGAGGGACCCATGGCTCCAGCCCTATGTGTAGCAGAAGATAGCCTTGTCAGGCATCAGTAGGAAAGAGGCCCTTGGTCCTGTGAAGGCTTGATGCCCCAGTGTAGGGAAATTCGAGGGTGGGGAGGCTGGAGTAGGTGGGTGAGTGGGGACACACCCTCATAGAAGTAGCAGGAGGGGATAGGGGATAGGGGGTTCCCGGGGGGATCAGGAAAGGGGATAACATTTTGAAATGTAAATAAATAAAATATCCAATAAAAATGACTAAGCATAAAAAATGAAAATAATAATAATAAAAAATGAAGTTTGGTAAAGCATTTACTACCAAACTTGAAGACTTGACTTCAGTCTGGGGGACAGATACTGTGGAAGAGAAACAACTCTTGTAAGTTGTCCCCTAACCTCCATACAAATACCCTCAATAAGTGTAATCATTTGAAGTTAGACTGCGGGTATCTCAGTAGGAGGTAAGCACAGTGGCTGTGGGAGCTGTATAATGACTTCTCAAGGTCCTATAGCTGAAGACAAGAGGTGTGAAAGTCAAAAGGGGCTTTTTAGTTGTGATCTGGTTATACATTAAGGTGGAGAGATAATGCGTATTTTTTTGGGGGGGGGCTGATATGGGGATTGGAATCCTGATAAGGGGAAATGAGGGATATGAGAAACAAAGAAGTTGGCAAGGGGACAAGAATGAAGGGTGGAGAGAAGTGATTGCTGTCTCTAAAGAAGGACCCAACAAATCCTAGAAGCTTCGGAAATTGGCCAGAGTTAAGGGGATGGGTCTCTCTCTCTCTCTCTTTTTTTTAACTTTTAAATTAGTTTTTATTTTTTTATTAGATATTTTCTTTATTTACATTTCAAGTGATATCTCCTTTCCCTGTTTCCCCTCTGAAAAAAAAAAACCCTGTTCCATTCCCCCTTCCCCCTGCTCACCAACCCATCTTCTCCCACTTCCTTGCCCTGGCATTCCTCTACACTGGGGCATAGAAACTTCACAGAACGAAGGGTCTCTCCTCCCATTGATGACCGACTAGGCCATCCTTTGATACACATGCAGCTGGAGCCATGAGTCCTACCATGTGTACGCTTTGGTTGGTGGTTTAGTCCCTGGGAACTCTGATGATACTAATTAGTTCATATTGTTGTTCGTCCTAAGGGGCTGCAAACCCTTCAACTCCTTGGATCCTTTCTCTAGCTCCTTCATTGGGAACCCTGTGCTCAGTCCAATGCATGGCTGTGAGCCTCTACTGTATTAGTTGGGCACTGGCAGAACCTCTCAGGAGACAGCTATATCAGGCTCCTGTCAGCCAGCACTTGGTGGCATCCACAATAGTGCCTGGGTTTGGTAATTCAATATGGGAAGTATTCCCAGGTGGATCAATCTCTGGATTGTCCTTCCTTCAGTCTCTGCTCAATATTTTGTCTCTGCAACTCCTTTCATGGGTATTTGGTTCCCCCTTTTAAGAGGGAATGAAATGTCCACCTTTTGGTCTTCCTTCTTCTTGAGTTTCTTGTGGTTTGTGGATTGTTCTGCCTGTATTCCAAATTTCTGGGCTAATAACTACTTATCAGAGAGTGCATACCATGTGTGTTCTTTTGTGATTGGGTTACCTCACTCAGGATGATATTCTCCAGATCCATCCATTTCCACTTCCCTAAGAATTTCATAAATTCATTGTTTTTAATAGCTGAGTAGTACTCCATTGTGTAGATGTACCACAATTTCTGTATGCATTCCTCTGTTGAGGGACATCTGAGTTGTTTCCAGTTTCTGGCTATTATAAATAAGGCTGCTCTGAACATAGTGGAGTATGTCCTTATTACATGTTGGAGCATCTTCTGGGTATATGCCCAAGAGTGGTACAATACTCTGGAAGTCAGTTTGGCAATTCCTCAGGAAAAAAGGGATGGGTCTTTACTAGATTCCTGGAAGGCATTCTGACCTGCTAATACCCAGACTTCAGCCCTGTGTGATTATTTCTCCTTGTTCTAAATTCATTTTTGAGGTTTGGCCTATTGCTATGTATTGTAATGCTGAATTCTTGAAGGTCTAAACCTACAAATGACTTCTCATGTTTTCAAGTTTTTGTTGTACAAACCTTGTTTCTTGATTTAAAACTATTGGTTAATAAAATTGGCTATGCCAGTTATTGGAGGGATTAGAGGTAGGTGAGTTTGAGTGAACTGGCTGGAGGAGGAGAGAACAGGGGGAGAGAGAGAAGAAGAAGGACAATGGAGGAGAAGCCCCCATGGGTCAGGTGATTCAGGAAAACATGGTCCTGAGGGCTGTCCAATTGGAGTTAAGAGCAGCCCAGATAAAAGATAGTAAGTAATAATTCAGGGTTATTAATAGGAATGTAGCTTCTAATAGCATACAGGGTAGATATCTTCCCAGCTCTTGTGCTGCATGTCTTTTATCTGGGAACTAAATGATCAAAAGTGGTATTAACAATTTCTACAATTCATGTTGATTCAAGGCACTAGGTTTGTAGGACTTGAAATAACAGTAGCCAAAATAGGCATCTGGTTCAGAGCTCTTATTTTCAAAGTTTCCTAGAGTTAGTTTGTATTTGCCTTAGAGAAAGGAATCCCAGTCCCCAAACAGTAACAAGTGGAGTAGAACCACCAGAGAACAAAATAGAAAACTGTTCTGATCAAAGATTTCATTGTAACAAACTGGGAGGAGGAATGATTTTATTAATGAAACTGAAGTGATGTGTTATATAGCAAGGAGTCAAACCCATAATCCACCCCAGCGTATGTGTAATAATTTTGATTCCTTGAGACTCAAAACAATATCACACAATGCAGTAATGACTGAATATTTTCTTAAAAATTGTACCCATGACAAATATTGGTAAAAATTTTTTAATACCCGTGACAAATCTTGGTAATTTTTTTTTTTTTTTACTAATTCTAATGCTGAGTATTGTAATGCCCTTTGGACCACTGGATGAATAAAATGGTCAGTTTGTAAGACCCCATCTAGCTTCCTAGAAATTGTTCTGTGAAGCTATTCCTGAGAAGATATAAGCAAGCATTTACTCTCCAAACAGCAATCCCATGACACACCAAAGTACAGATATAACCAAAGTCCATATAATAACTTGGTCAACCAATAAATTTATTGGGGCTGTTTACAAAACTATGGGTGGAGGGTTACTTATGGGAACATTAATGACTCAAAGACAGCTACATCACCAAAGCCCACCTCAGCATGAAGTGACAATTCATAAAAGCAGAGAACCTAGGCAGCTGTTTGGAGAGTGAACGTTCCAGGTAGCTCAACTGGTCTTTGATTCTTCTGGTCAGTTCTATTAGTCATTTGTGCTTCTTGTTGGTAGTTGAGTGCTCTTTTGGGAGTGACTCTCAGCAGGCTTTATTGCTTAAGGGAGGGAGTAGCCCAGTGAATCTGATCAGTTTTAGGGACTTCCTAAAACTATTTTGAGTTGTTGCTTCCTGTCTTAAGGTCTGCCATATTTCATTTTCCCCTAGAACATCCTGTTGCTTCACTTTCTTATAAATGTCAAGTCTTAAAGTCTCTTCAAAGACACATCTGGACCCATCATTAATTAAATTGGAAGACATAAAAATAGTTTTCCCTCTTGAGAATGTGTTTCCTCCTCAGGGATTTTGTAGTCCTGGCACTGTGCAAAGCCAAAATGTGTAGAGCTGGGAAGAGCCAGAGAGGACACTTGACAGAGAGACACTTTTAGCACAAATGACAGCCTCTTGTATTTTATGGTTGATCAAGGAGCCTTTAAATTTAAAACTGTTTTGGAGGACTTGTATGCCCATAAAACAAGGGCTGACATGCAGACTGGGTCTGATAAAGGGACTTTTCCTCAGAGGCAAAGTTTTACAAGATAATATGTGAGAAGATTTAAGATCCAGGCTAGAAATATGAAAAATAAAGAAGTGGCACGTAACTTGCGCACAATGCATGTACTTGATGATAGTAACTGTATTAGTTAGGGTTTTATTGTTGTGAACAGACACCATGACCAAGGTAAATCTTATAAATGAAACATTGAATTGGGGCTGGCTTACAGGTTTAGAGATTCAGTTCAGTATCATCAAAGTTGGACCATGGCAACATCCAGGTAGGCATAGTGCAAGCAGAGCTGAGAGTTCTACATCTTCATCTGAAGGCTGGTAGCAGAATACTGGCTTCTAAGCAGCTAGGATGAGAGTCTTTTAACCCATATCCACAGTGACACACCTACTCCAACAGCACCATACCTAGTCCAACAGGTCCATACCTTCTAATTGTGCCATTCCCTGGGCCAAGCATATACAAACCATCATAGTAACTAAGGCAGCTGCTTTGGGACAAAGATATACAGCTTTTACTTGGTACAGGTGGGTGAGTCGCATTATTTAAAGCTGGCAAAACTGGAACCACTATGTAGATCAGGTTGGCCTTGAACTCATAGAGATCCACACCTTTCTCTGCAACTGAGTGATGAGATTAAGGACATTTATAACCACACACAGCCAGCCTTATTTTTTTTTTTAATGTTGGCTGTTCTGATGGAGTGAGATGAAGTCTCTAAGCATGTTTATTTTTATTTTTCTTAATGGCTAAGGATATTGAAAAATAGTTCAAAATCTAGCAAGGTTTAATTAAACTTTGGTACTATGGATGACTACTTTTTTGACTGCTTTGAAAATAGTCATAAAACTTGTGAAAGAATTCTCTACTGATGAACACCAAATGACTGAGAAACACCTAAAGAAATGTTCAACATCCTTAGTCATCAGGGAAATGCAAATCAGAACAACTCTCAGATTCCACCTCATACCAGTCAGATTGGCTAGGATAAAAGACTCAGGTGACAGCAGATGCTGAAGAGGCTGCAGAGAAATAGGAACACTCCTTCATTGCTGGTGGGATTGCAAACTGGTACAACCACTCTGGAAATCAGTGTGGTGGTTCCTCCGGAAATTGGACATAGTTTTACCAGAGGACCCAGCCATACCACTCCTGGGCATATACCCACAAGATGCTCCATCATGTAATAAGGACACATGCTCCACCATGTTCACAGCAGCCTTATTTATAATAGCCAGAAACTGGAAACAACCCAGATGTCCCTCAACAGAGGAATGGATACAGAAAGTGTGGTACATCTACACAATGGAGTACTACTCAGCTATTAAAAACAATGAATTTATGAAATTCTTAGGGAAATGGATGGATCTGGAGAGTATCATCCTGAGTGAGGTAACCCAATCACAAAAGATCACACATGGTATGCATTCTCTGATAAGTAGTTATTAGCCCAGAAGTTTGGAATACAGGAAGAACGACCCACAAACCACAAGAAACTTAAGAAGAAGGAAGACTAAAAGGTGGACATTTCATTCCTTCTTAAAAAG
>JADRCD010208444.1:5750-17557 GCA_019843815.1 Montemys delectorum | reverse complement strand
GGGGTCGGGGGAGGTACAAGTTCCCCATGGGAATCCAATCAGGGCCAGAACCCCAAGGATATCTCCATCCCAAGTTGCTTGGGACCCCATTCTTTAGTCTAATTTTGACATCTCTTGGTTGTTGGCGGTGCTGGGCTTGAACGCAGTGTGAACTAGACCCCTAGACCAGGCACTCAACTTTTAGGTTTGATTTTCACACAACATATACAGTTTGAAATTTTCATGGATAGACGGGGGGCGGGGGGGACAGGGAGGTGGGATCTTGAGTGACAGGGTTTCCAGAGGACGGTGAAGGAGCTGAGGAACCGTGAGGCACCGCTGGGGAAAAGGAGGCTGGGGCCTCCACCACCTCCGCGCCCACTTCCTTTAAGTAGTTAGGGAACTTTCACTTTGGGCTGGCTCCGTTTCCTCTTCATTGACTATTTCACTGCCGGCTTTTATTACTTTTAACGACCACTCATAGCTGGGGCTTCCTCTACAAAGAGAGCTCCGCGATGGTTGCTGCTCCAAGTTTCCGGCCCAAGAACGCGGGAGTTAATTCCAGGAAGTTCCCTGGGAGGGTTCTTAAGAGCCCTCCTCGCCCCCCCCCCCCCAAGTCACCAAACAGAGCGATCAAAGCCAGGTCGCCTTGCCGAAAAGCCTCTCCACTGCCCAGTCCGGGTCTGGACTCGAGCGGACCTGCTTCTCCCGCGCTCCAGATGGGGATGGAATCCACGGAGCCCAAGATCCTGCTCGTGTCTCCAGAATCCCTGGTCCAGAAGTGGTAACTGGTCCTGGAAGGAGTTGTTTTCTTACCATTGTTCAAAACTGGAAGAGCCGAGAGAGTGAGCTTCCCCTTGGGCCCAGGGGAGGGGATGTGCTCCTGTTTCTGCGGACCCCACGTCGGGTTCCACGACAGAGCACTGCGGGGTAGGTGGCCTTGGGGCGCGACTCCTCGAAGCAAGACCTGCTCTGCCTACCCTACTAGGAGCTTGTGTGTGTGTGTGTGGGGGGGGGGGGGGGGGTGTCTCAGGCTTTTAGATTTGAACCTGGGAGGCCGAGCAGCCGGGCTGAGTTCCGTGACAACCATTGGCTGCTGCGGCGGAGTGACATCAGCGCGGAGGGGAATGAGAGGGAGGGCTGGGAGGAGCCTGGGAGGGGAGTGTCCCAGCTTCTAGCACACTCGGAGCCTGGGGAGCCAGAGGAAACAAACGCCGGCGCGGCCATGGGTCGCCAACCTTGCCGAGGCGCCAAGCACACAGAGGGGAGCGCACAGACGCACCTGGTCCGCGCTCGGGGAGCTGGGGGCCGAGGTAGGCGACGAGCATCGGTTTGTGGCCCTGCGGCCGCGTGAGGCCTGGGTAGGCTCGAGACCCCTGGTGACGTGGAGAAGGTAGAAAGACTCGGGGGTGGGAAGACGAGGACCCAGGAGCAGGGCACACACACACACACACACACACACACACACACATACACACACACCCCTCTGTGTCCAGCGTGGGTAGGCATGGCTGGGACCAGACCCAGAGCCACATACCGTGTCCCAGAAAATCGTTTGCGGAGGAGGGGTTAACAACAGGGCTCAGCGTCGCCAGGACGCCCCAATCTGGCCACGGGGACTGTTCAGGATGGGGTAAGTGGGCAGGTTTTAAAGGTCCACCCCCTCGCGCAGGAATGGGGTGTGTGTTGCCGTGGGCAGGCACACAACAATCGTTGCGGTCGCCCCGAGGGGGGCGTGTGCGCACAGACTTCTCCATGAATAACAGCCTAGTTCGTCGGTAGTGGCAAAGGGGTGTACGCGGGCTCTCCCGCTCGTACACACGCTGCAGTAGGCGCCACCCGGTGTGGCCGGACCCGGGAGGAAGGAGGGCAGGAGCCGGCTGAAGGCTATAGCCTAACGAGCAAATATTCCCCGCCCGCACGAGCCCTTCCCTCTCCCGCCCCGCCCGCCTTCCTCGGAAGACTTGGAGGCCAAGGCCGCAAGAGGCGCAGGCTTCTGGCGGCCGGGTGGGGCTGGACCGAGCTGGCCGTCCCTTAGAAACCTGGGACGAGGCTTTACGCGGGACCTGCGCGCGCGCGCGGTACGCCCCGAGCGGGGTGCTCGAGGCTTGTTCAGGGGTGAGTAGGTAGCGGTTGGTTAATGATTTAACCGCTCGCTTGGGACGTTGAAGCTGAGATCCTGGTTTCTGGCTCCTCCCCATTCCTGGAGCGCCCCCAGCCGGAGGAACAAATCTGCCCTCCGTGTCTGTGGCGTCGCCTGCTGGAGCTGCCTCTGCCCGTTGGGGGTCCCTTGGTTGCTGTGGGTGAGTGTCCCAGACTGGCGGGGTGGATGGCGGTTGAGCTTCCTGGGAAAAGACCGTAGGACTTGCGTGTGTGCCTGCGGGGGGAAGGGTGCTCCCTCTCTGTTAACTCAAACCAGGTTCCTTGTGTTTGCCCAATGAAATACTGCGGCCTGGGCTTCGGAAGTTTTCTTTTTCTCCCAGGGAGAATGAAAAGGAAATACAATGCTTTCTCTTTTCTTCTTGGCTGGGAACTTCTCCCCCCCCCCCCCCCCTTCAACAGTCTCACCTCTTGCAATCTGACCGGCTCCCACGTCCCTCCCTGGGCCTACAGCTCCCATTCTTTGCCCAGGTAGTTAGTTGAATGAGGAAAGAGCCCTTGTGGATGTCTTTACTTTGAAACCTCTTGTCTATTTTTGCTGGAGCGGTTGGGATACTTTTCATCCTTACCCCCAGCAACCATCTGGACCAGAGATCTGGGGAGCATAAACAATGAGAGGCCCCTGGCAGGGGGCCTGTGCCTTGCAACTTCTTTGCCCGGTCCGAGTTTCCAGTAAGGCCTGCAATAGCTTCTCCCGCCCCTTTCTGAGGCTAGACTGGAGGAGGGGGGGGACCACCAGTGGGATGGAGTGAATTTTAAAGAACAAAGAACAGGGCCCACAGCGTGGGGAACTCAGCTACAAGTTTCTCCCAGAATTGGGCGGGAGGGGGGGCGGAGGGGGCATGCTGGAGCAGAGCCAGGCCTCTGGGCAACCCAAGGGCAGTTGGCAATAGTGGGACATCCACTAGAGTCCATGTTGGGGAGCTGCTACAGGGTTGAGTGTGGGAGGACCATGTGCTACCAGCCCTGATCAGCTGCCTGTATGTGACTACTGATTAATGTGGTTTATCTCCACGGTGAACAGGGACTTTGCCCCTCAACTCTTTCCCACTCTGTGGAGCCTTGGGAGATGCGGGAGGGGAGCTTCTCAGGGCTCCTGGTGACCCGTCTTAGCAGGAACTTCAAGGAGCTTGGATGCTCCTGAGGAGTATTGATGTGGGGGTGTCTTGGCCCCTCTGGTAACTTCTTGTGGTTCATAGGATCTCTTGCTCACTTGAGGTACGACTGCTCATGATCTGTCTATATGCTCATGCTGTTCCTTTGAGCATTTCTTCCATTTTCTGGGGCTTCTGTCTCCCTCTCTTTTGAACCCTCCTTTCCCCCTTTCAGTTCGTGGCTCACATATGCTTGCTTTCGAGTTCTTGTTCCAATCCTGTGTGTGCGCCCAACCGTCTTTTGAAACTGACAATCCAAGCTTCCAAGCAGGAAGTCGCAAGCAAAGGGGGAGTTTTCCTCCATAAAGCAGTGGCCCTAGGGGTGGTCTCTTGATGACCTGCAAAGGGATCCTAGACCCTCCCTTCCGAGTTTTTTCCAGGAGGGCCTGTGTTGCTTGTGGTTCAGGACCCCTCCCCCTCAACTGATTTCTCCAGTTGTGGCAGGCATGGTGTTTGATGTTGGTGTCTCTTTCTCTTCCTCTTTTCCTTTATCCCTGCCTCCTGCTTCCCTTGAAGTTTGGATGGAATTGGCAGAGGAGGGGGCTCTGCAAGCCAGCATCCTGGATGGCTCCAGCTGTTCTGGTTGGGACATCCATCCCACCATCTCAGCTCACAGACACTTAGGCGCTTGCCTCTGTTGAGGGAGGGAGGACTCTGTCCCTCAGAAGAACAGAGAAGTTGGGTTGATGCCAGCGATAAGGCCAGGGAGTGGAGAGAGGGGTTGAGCAATCTCACCCTGGCAGTTGAGCATGGACCTGAGCTATGGTTAAAGTCTCCTGGCCTAAGGACTAGAAGCTTCCCCTTAGCCTTGGGAGAAGGGACCAAGTCCCAGAGCCAGGGCACACTTCATGTGGTAGCTTAGCAGAAGGTCCTGGACAGCTGATGCCAGCTAATACTTCTGAAGTGCCTGGGACTGAGGGAGGGACAGGAGAATGGCTAAAAGTAGCCCTGCCTGACTTGCCTGGTGGAGAAAGTCCAGCCACTAGCTGCCCACATTCCTGCTCCTGACACTGATGAAGCCCCAGCTTACAGCGGGCCTCCTGGAGCCTCGGGTTTCCTTCCAGATGAGGAACACTAGAGCCCTTGCCTGCACCCCAGGGCTGCTGGGGGGAGGGGGAGCATTGCTGGCATGTGGAGCCTCCTTTAGTGACTGGTGGTCTCTACCTAACCTTTTCAAGCTGAGGCAGGCTCTCCCATTTTGGTCTGAGGGGGAAACATTTTGGGAGTGTCATTATGCACACCCCTGCCCTTAATTCCAGAGACAGGACAAGAGACCCTTGCATGTTTTCTGTGTTCTGTCATAGCTGCTTGTGTCGCCATCCCCTGCCTTGGTTTTCAGGGTGGTGCATGATGGCAGCTGAAGCCACCACAGTTCCCTGCCGTCCCTGGGTTCTCCTTTCACCTGTCTTCCCTCAATAGCTGAACCCAGTCCAGAGACTCCAGTTTTAGATCTTCCTAGATGTGACAAAAGAAGCTAGGTCTGATGTCGGCACTTCACCCCATCCCCATCCCTTTCCTCTCTGTTCCGCTTGGCATCTGCACCCCTGCCCCAAACTCTTATTCTGTTAGGACCCTCTCCTTTCTTCAGAATGTTGTTCAGGCCCTGAAGCACCAGAGAGGGGATCCTCTGCTGTCCTCCTGCTCTGTCTGTGGAGTTAAAGCTTTATTGGTGGAGAGGTGGAGAGGGAGAGCCTGGAGCAGAGAGGCCAGCCGGGGCCCTGGGTGGAGGTCTCCCAGGAGAATCTGAGAGTTGCAGAGGAGCAGGCTGCTCTCTCTCTCCGGGAGTCTGGCCCATCTGTCTCCTTTGAGGTTCTTTCTGTGCATTGTTGCTGGTAGCATCCAGGGTCTTCGCCAGCCTTGTCTCGTCCTTACCATTATCCTGGGGAAGAATGAGAGTGTTTCTCCCAGTCCTTATTGAACTGAAATTGGAAGGAGCTCAAGTTCTGTTTGAGAAGAGCCGCCCTCTCCATCCTGCATCACTGAAGGTCAAAGGTGAAGGAGAAGGACCCCCCAGGCAGGGCTACCTCTTGACCACTGCAGGGTGGCAGTGCTAAGCTAGGACAGACTCTGTACCTTGGCTTCAGGGGACAGCTTCATGCAGCAGCACCCTGGAGCCTATGGGGCTGGGTTTGCTCAGGTGTGTGCTCAGGTGTGTTCAGGGCTGCCGGTGGATCTTGTTTGAAATTAGCCGGAGTGTCGCTGCGCATGCTCTGTAGATGTGGGGTAGCGGCTGAGGGCACATCTCAGGGTTGCCTTCGTCTCTGTTGAGTAGTGCCACCTCTCACAGAGTTGTACAGAGGACGTGTGTGTGTGGTTGTGTGTGTGTGTAAGCTTACATCTTCACCTTAATGTAGATGGCTTTGAAAGCTATGGGGAAACTGAGGCATAGTGAGCCTGATTATGATCTAGGGACTCTGGTTCTTAACTCCCATTATTCTATGTCGCAGCAAAGCCAGGTTGGAAGGTCTGTCATCCTGCTTAGGGGTTTTCTCTGGAGCTTCAGGAGTATCCTTCTGCTTGCCTCTCAGCTAAGGAGTGGTTCCTAGGAGAAGCAAAGTGAAACTAAGCCAGGCCTCACGGATGGATCTGGTTTCAAGCGCAGCCAGTTCCTTCTGATTTGAGACCAGGAGTAGACCAGCACCAGGGCTGCTTTCAGACCTGAGCAGCCTGCTCCACCAGACACCCTCTCTTATCATAAGCCTGTGGTGGCTTGGGTTGGGCGGCTGACTCGTGGAAGCCCACGTCGTCCAGGAAGGACCCTGTCAACAAGTGAAGCTGCCGGATGTCCTTGGGTCATTAGTTCTTCGTCGTCTTGGCTCCCTGGTCAGTTGTCACTTCCGGTCTCTCCCTGGCTCCTTTCTCTTCCCTTGCGGACAGGCCATGGGTAAGGGAACCCTTTTCCTTCACCCCCTGCTGGCTTCCTTCCCCTGATTTGAGCCAGAGGGTTCTGGACTGAGGATAGAGATGGATACTGGGCAAGACTGAGATAATTGCCAGCTCTCAAGGGCTCCTGGGAGGAAGCATCCTCTCCCCCCCCCCACCCCCACCCCCTGTCTGTTTCCCAGAATTAATCAATCTTCTCTAGGTTGGTAGAAAATGGAGTACCCAGGCTGGGGAAATTTTTTAAAATATATATTTATTTTTATATATGTGTAGCATCAGTGTTAGCCTGCATGTATGAATGTTCAGCATGTGTGAACTGCCTTTCAGCAGGAGCCAGATCCCATGGAACTAGAGTTAGAAACAGTTGTGAGCCTTCATGTGCGTGCTGGAACAGAACTCTGATCCTCTCCACAAGAGCAAACAAATACTCTTAACTGTGCTCTCTAGCTCCAGAGATATTTTAAAATAATTCTTTTACACACACACCCACCCACACCCACACACACACACACATACACCCACCCACACTCACACACACACACACACACACAACACACACTCACACACACTCGCGCGTGCGCATGAGTCACAGTAAGGTCAGAAGACATCCTTGTGTGTTCTGTTTTCTGCTTTTTGGCAGGCTGAGCTCAGGTGGTCAAGCTTGGTGACAAGTGCCTTTACAGATGTGAGCCATCTCATGGGTCTTAGGGAAATCTTTAAGAAGATCACAGTCTATGAAGCAGTGAGCTTCCTGTGGGCGATTGGCTCCTGTAGCTCTCATCACCCCTTCGAGGTGTGATGAATCCCCTGTCACCTCCGATGTGCTTTATAGCAGAGTGGAAACCCTCAGAGTTCAGCATCACACTTGTCTAGATTCTTCTCTCAGCTCTGTCCCTAGGAGCTGTGTGACCAGGGTGACTCATGGGCTCTTTAAACCTGTCTGGCTTTCTCATCTTCAAGATGGAGACGATGGTGTTGATCCATGGTATTTGGTATTGCTGGGAGAAGGACCCAAGATAAAAACTGTCAGACAGTGGTGTTAGAACCTTCAGTTCTGAAAGCCATTTAGCAAGAACATCTAGCATCTAGGGCCTGGAGTGTCTGCTCTGCTTCATACTTCTTAGGACCCCCAGCCTGGGGAGAGGACCACCTGGTGCAGGGTCTGGCCCTCTGCCTGAGGCTAGGGAGCATCTCGCATCCTAAATGCCAGGATATTGATCAGGGCCGACTTTGGGAGCTGTCTTTCCAGACAACTCCTGATTCCAAAGTCGACCGCACTCCCTCTTTTCCAACAAAGAGGTGGACATACTGTGCTTCCCCACTTGTCAGCCTGGCTCAGGCAGAGGAACTGTGTAGTCTTAGATACTGTTTAGGATTGCAAATTTGAGTGGGGGCGTGGTAGCACACACCGATTGATGCCGGTACTCCCAGGCTGGTGGAGGCAGGAATCTCTATTGGAGATAATGGAGACTGTCTGTGAATCCACTGGAGAATGTGACAGCTGATGACAGTAGCCATAGGGCAGTGCTGTTAATAGCATAATGCTAGGAGCCGAGGGCAGCTCGGTGCTAGGACACAGGCGTATTGGCAGGTATGAAGCCCTGGCCTCCATGTCCAAGTCTGACTGCTGCTTGCTCAATAAGAAATAGAAGGGGGCTGGGCGGTGGTGGCACATGCCTTTAATCCCAGCACTTGGGAGGCAGAGGCAGGCAGATTTCTGAGTTCAAGGCCAGTCTGGTCTACAGAGTGAGCTCCAGGACAGCCAGGGCTACACAGAGAAACCCTGTCTCGAAAAACCAACCAAACAAACAAACAAAAAAAAAAAAAAAGAAAGAAAGAAAAAAAAGAAATAGAAGGCCAGTCAGACATAACTAACTGTTCTATAAGCTTTTTGTTTGTTTTTGGGTTTTGGAGACAGGCTTTCTTGTTTAGCCCTCGAACTTACTCTGTAGACCAGGCTAGCCTCCAGCTCACAGTGCTGAGTGCTTGGATTTAAGGTGTGCATCACTCCTCCCCAGTTTAATGTTAATTTTTCTAATAGTCTTACTTTTTTTAAAAAAAGGTAGATTTTCATATTAACTCCATACACCCGAAGTATTGCTATTTCCACATAGTTGTTGAAAATTTTCAGTGGAGGGGCTTGGGAAATGGCTCAGCAGTTAGGAATGCTTGCTACTTTCTGAGAGGACCTCGGGTTGATTGCTAACACCCATGCCAGGCAATTTACAAATGCCTGTAACTTTAACTCCAGGGGAATCTAACTCCATCTTCTGGTCTCTGTGGGGATGTGTGCATGAGTGGGTGCACACAAACACACACAGACACAGGCACATACACAAGACACACACAGACACATACAGACACATAGGCACACATACATAGACATACACATACACACAAACACATACACACATAGACACTTACACAAGACACATACATATACACATACACAGACAGACAGACACACACACACACAAATAAAAGAGAAGTGGACAAAATGGAGAGACATATGTCACCTTTAATTGTAGCACTTGGCAGGCAGAGGCAGAGCACTCACTAACCTCTGGTGAGTTCAAGGCCAGCCTGGTCTACCTAGTGTGTTCTAGGCCAGCCATGGCTACCTAGTAAGGCCCTGTCTCAAATAAGTACCTAAATAAATGTACAGAAATTATCTATAGTTATTTTATGTTGTTCTTTAAGATACAAGAGCTTCATCATCCATCATGTGTCTCACACTAAATAGTACACTACAGTCTGGATGCCAAACTTTATAAATATTTGATCAGTGTTTGGATTTCATAAAATTTATAGTCACATACAAATTCACACAGGTTTTCCCAACACTCTGAAGGAACCAAACATCTTATTTAAATTTAAAATACTTTGAGTTAGGAAAAAAAAAAAAATGTTTTCCAACCCTCACTAATCACAACCTGAGGACTTGGTGGCCCCTCCTGGCTGGTGGCAACCATCCGGGTAACTAGGTTTAGGATGTCACTGTGGATGCCAGGCACAAGCCAGCGTGCTTCACGTCTGCTGTAGTGTCCCCGTTCAGTAACGGCAATTGTTGCAGACAGGACAAGATTTTTCTCTCCCCTTCCCTCTAGGCTTTTGAGGTAGGCTCTTGTTTTGTAGCCCAAGCCGACTAGAACTTGGAGTCCTTCTGCCCCAGCTCTCCAGGGGCCAGGATGAGTGGTGAGTGATGCCCGGCCCTTCCTTACTCTGAGATACACATGGACGAGTAAATAGATGAGAACAGCCCCCTCAGGATGACTTGAGGGGGAAGAAATAAACTTGGGCTCTTATTGCTGGATACTCACAACCTGCTTTGCCTGGTGAGACTCCAGATCTGCCTCAGAAAGAAGCAGAGTGAGGAAAAAAAAGCTCAGTGGAAGCCGTCCGGCCACAACTGCCCGGATCAGGAAGGAGCTCATATCTAGTAAGGGCGTCTTTGGTTGCTTTCTGCCTATTTTATGAGGCTGGTTCTCATAAGAGTTCAGGATAATTATTGTTCTTTGTTGCTGTTAGATTTTTCCTAGTTTTGATATTTTATGAGTATTTTGCCTACACATACAGTCCGTGCACTGTGTGTGTGTACAGTGCCCAAGGTAGCCTGAAGAGAGCATCAGATCTCTTTAGAACAGGAGTTAGAGATGGCTGTGAGCTACAGTGTTGTAGGTGCTAGGAACCGAAGCCAGTGCCCCCTCTCTCTCCACATCTGTTTCTGGTTTTTTGTTTTGTTTTGTTTTGTTGTCGTTGTCATTGTCGTTGTTGCTGTTGTTTGAGACAAGCTCTCACTTTTGAACTCTGGCTGGCCTGGAACTCACCATGTAGAACCGAGCTGTGACCAAAGCATAAAGATCTGCCACCACAGCTGGGTTTAAAAAACAAACCAACGAGCAAAACAGTATCCTGCTCTGTAGCTCAGGCTAGCCTGAGTGTAGCCTGAGTATGACTGAGTGTAGTCACACTGCCTTAGTCCTCCTGCATAGCCTTTCCCCTGTGCCGAGAATGCACGTGTGAGCCACCAAGCCTAGCTAACTTACTGCTTCTGTGTTTATTTTACTGTTATTTGTGTTATATTTATATTTTATATGATACTATTTACTACTAATGTGTGTTTGTTACTAGGGATCAAAATCTAGGGCCTAGCACAGGCTAGGTGAGCAGTCCACCACTAACTCAATGTTGAAAAAGGCTCTTGGCTGCATTGCCTAGGTTTACCTTGAATTTACCACATAAACGAGACTCTCTTGACCTGGGATCCTCCTCCTCACGTTGAGTAGTTGGGACCACGGGGCCAGTGGCTCCAGGCCTGGCACCTGGCTGTTACTGGTCTTTGTGTCCCCCTTTTAATGACTCAGTGGAAGACGTCACACAGACAGCTGCGCTTTGCTGCATTTTGGGGGGGGAGGGGTTGTTTTGTTTTCCTGTGAGTAGCTTACCCTGCGTTTCTCATACTTTAAGCACCCATTCCTCCTACTCCCCAGCCAACAACTTGGGGAATAGAAATCTTTGATTCGTGAAAGGAAAGCCAAAAGACAGAAAACATCTTGGACCGCATAAAAATGAGGCACTTGGCAACATGTAAATCACCATAATGTAAACAGACATATGCCAAATTTGCCAAAATATTTGCAGAATAGCACTAGGATTTAAAGATATCAAGCAAGTCTATTTGAAAAACGGGAAGCCCCTCCTGCCAATAGAGGAATAGGCAAAAGCTTCAATGAGCAGTTTCCAAGAAATAGGTATGTGTGGCAATAATACGGTTTTAAAATAACACTCATACTTAGTAATCAAATGCACACTGCACATTCGGAAGGAGAGGTTATGTTTGTATTTTAGAGTTTCAGTTTGGCAAAAGCCTGGTGTGCATACCTGTCATTGTAGCAGTTGGAGGCAGAGGCAGGAGGATGGCTAAAAGTTTGAGGAGGGCCCTGTCTGTAGCAAGTTCGAGGCCAGTCAGGGCTACACAGTAAGACCCTGTCTCGGAGGAAACAGGGAAACCAGGTGGTGGTGGCGGCAGCAGCGGCGGACGGCGGGCGGGCGGCGGCGGCGGTGGCGGTGCATGTCTTTAATCCCAGCACTAGGGTGATCTCTGAGTTCAAAGCCAGCCTGATCTACAGAGTGAGTTCCAAGACTACACAGAGAAACCACACCCATCTCATCCTGTGCACATACACACAAAGGGAGACAGAGACAGAGAGAGACAAACACAGGGAAGGCAGGCAGGTGCCTAAGGTTGGACATCCCGTGCTGCTGGGACAGTAATGTGGCAGGGCATCCTCAAAACAGAATGGCAGTGGTAAACAGAAGTTATTTTTTTCCCCCACCAGTCTTACAGAAGTAATTACAAGCTGGCATGGTTATGGAAAAATAGAAGTTATAGAGTCTCAGTGAAAGAATAAAACATTTGTGACAGACTGCATGGATGGAAACTCAGGGTGTTAGCGATGGTGTTTGACATGGCCGTGTGATTTACAAGCGCATGAGTGCCTTCAGCCCCAGAAGGAACAATGGCTGGCTTTATTCCTCATCTGTAATGCAAAGTCCTGCCTGTGTAACAAGGGGGAAATATCTAAATTTGTACTGCCCCATAGAAGAAGTATGTTTTGTTATACTTTTACT
>JADRCD010208443.1:45926-63007 GCA_019843815.1 Montemys delectorum | reverse complement strand
TTTTTGGATACAAGCTTCCTGCTACGGTCAAAGCTATTTGACTGAGTGAGTGACTTTATTCTCAGTCCACAGAGAACAGGTTACATTCATTTAAGAAATGGTGTGTGTATTAAGATGGTCTATCCATAAAGTCATTTACCAACTGTTTCAATGAACAATGGTTCTGCTTGGAGGGTGGCACAGACATTAGGTGAGGGTAAGAATCTGTTTCATTGGCTGTGATAATTTGGAAAAGCATTCATCTCAGAGAAAGAGTAACTTATAAAGTCCTCTTCTTCAAACTTGAGACAAGAGTTACAAACATCAAGCAAAGCATTCAGTCTTACTCTTTGTTATTCTCTTACAAGCCACCTCCCATGTTAATTGTCTACATTTCTTTTGGCTGTATAAATACGTTTGAAATATGTAAGCTGTTCTAAAAACCATAGTATAGTGTAAAAACATGAAATAAACAATACTACTAATAGAGAGGCTGAGATAGGAGAAGCAAGATTTCAAGACCATTATGTTGTACACAGCATGACACTGTCACAAACAAACAAGCTGAAAATGTATATGGATTGTACAATATTGGACCTATTTCTCTAATTACCAAATTAGAGAGACCATTAAATGACAATCAACAAATTTCTAATTCCTCATATTATTGGATTTCAATTGATTAGGATATGTTGGTAATATTAATTTCTGTATTAAGATATTAAGAAAAAGTAATTATTATTTCCTGTTGTTTTTATTGTAAGAGGTCAAATTAGGTTTGTGTGGGTTTGTTGAAAGATAACTTTCTTGCTTCTTCTAGGGTGTAGTTTTGTTCCTTATGTTGATGTTTTCCATCTATTATCCTTTGTAGGGCTGGATTTGTGGAAATATATTGTGTAAATTTTATTTTGTCATAGAATATCTTGTTTTCTCCATCTATGGTAATTGAGAGTTTTGCTGGGTATAATAGCTGGGCTGGCATTTGTGTTCTCGTAGGGTCTGTATGACATCTGCCCAGGATCTTCTAGCTTTCATAGTCTCTGGTGAGAAGTCTGCTATAATTCTGATAGGCCTGCCTTTATATGTTACTTGACCTTTTCCCCTTACTGCTTTTAAAATTCTTTCTTTGTTTAGTGCATTTTGTGTTTTTATTATTATGTGACAGGAGGAATTTCTTTTCTGGTCCATTCTATTTGGAGTTCTGTAGGCTTCTTGTATGTTCATGGGCATCTCTTTCTTTACGTTAGGGAAGTTTTCTTCTATAATTTTGTTGAAGATATTTACTGGTCCTTTAAGTTGGAAGTCTTCGCTCTCTTCTATACCTATTATCCTTAGGTTGGTCTTCTCATTGCATCCTGGATTTCCTGGATGCTTTTGGTTAGGAGCTTTTTGCTTTTTGCATTTTCTTTGACTGTTGTGTCAATGTTTTCTATGTTATCTTCTGCCCCTGAGATTCTCTGTTCTATCTCTTGTATTCTGTTGGTGATGCTTGCATCTATGACACCTGATTTCTTTCCTAGGTTTTCTATCTCTAGGGTTTTCTGTCTTTCTGATTTCTTTATTGTTTCTATTTCCATTTTTAGATTCTGGATGGTTTTGCTCATTCTCTTCACCTGTTTGATTGTGTTTTCCTGTAGTTCTTTAATGGATTTTTGTGTTTCCTCTTGAAGGGGTTCTAGCTGTTTACCTGTGTTCTCTTGTATTTCTTTGAGGGTGCTATTTATGTGTTTCTTAAAGTCCTGTATCATCATCATGAGAAGTGATTTTATATCTGAATCTTACTTTTCCAGTGTGATAGTGTGTCCAAGACTTGCTATGGTGAGAGTATTGGGTTCTGATGATGCCAAGTAACCTTGGTTTGTGCTATTTTCTTACACTTGCCCCCCACCATCTGGTTATCTCTAGTGCTACCTGCCGTTGCTAAATCTGACTGAAGCCTGTCCTTCCTGTGATCTTGGTTGTGTTAGAACTCCTCAGAGTCAAGCTGTTTCTGTGATCCTGTGATTCTGGGATCCAGTGACCCTGGGCTTGTTAGATCACCTGGGATTGGAGCTTCCTCTGGGTGTTGTGGGACTGGATGGGGAGCTTGCATCCAAGGTCTTCTCAGGGAACCAGCCCAGACAGACCAAATGGAACCTGAGCCACTGGGCTGGCAGAGTTCCTGTGTACCTGGTCCCACTGTGTTGGGACAGATGTTGTGTCCTCTTCACCTCTGACCCTTTGTTTTCAAAACTTTTAAGGGTAATCATTTTTTTCCATAACTAGTGAAAATACAATCCAAGACGTCCACCGAAGACCTCTGATATCCTTATCTCAGTGTTCACTGCTCAGGCTCTCCACTTACTCAGCAGCTGGCTAACTTGTAAACTCCTCTGGCTTTCGGAAGCCAACTTGACCAAGCCTTCTTGACACCTAAGCTATTCGCTCACTCTAATCACTTCCTATTACTCGGATATCAGTTTAACTAGTTCCTGGTCTTCTTTCTTTCTTCCCTTCTTTCTTCCTTAAAGATTTATTTATTTATTTTATGTATGTGAGTACACTGTAGCTGTACAGATGGTTGTGAGCCTTCATGTGGGTGTTGGGAATTGAATTTAGGACCTCTGCTCACTCTGGTCAACCCCGCTCGCTCTGGTCGGTTTGCTCAGTCCCTACTTGCTCCAGCCCAAAGATTTATTTATTATTATAAATAAGTACACTGCAGCTGTTTTCAGATGCACCAGAAGAAGGCATCAGATCTCATTAGGAGTGATTGTGAGTCACTATGTGGTTGCTGGGATTTGAACTCAGGACCTTCGGAAGAGCAGTCTGTGCTCTTCCTGGCTGAGCCATCACCACAGCCCTCTGGTTTTCTTGTTAACTAGGTGTTGGTCCAAGTGGCTTATTTATGCCAAGAGTAAATATTTTTAGTAAAACAAAAACAAACAAACAAACACCACTTCCTATGAGGACTGAATACTTCATTGCCTCATGAGACACAAATTGCTCTGTTCGAAAGGTAGGACACTGGGTAAGTGTCCAGAACACAGCAGATGAGTATAACAGGCCCCATTTCATTGATGAGGGAGTGGAGAAACCCACATTCCCAGATGACTCCTCAGCTAACCTGGTTTGTGAGGCATAGCAGAGGGACCAAACCTAGACTGTTTGGTTGGGCACTCAGCCTCCTTTCTCTTCACTATCCAAAACTGTGCCTGCTTAAATCATCTAATCACATGTGTGTTCAGTCAGCAAACCTTCAAGGAAAAGTCCCTGCAGGAGGCAAGAAAGAAGGCAAGTCATAGAGAACTCTGAGAGGAGAAGGTGCTAAGCCAAGGAAACAGCCAGCCGACAGTTCCGAGGCAGGAGCATGCTAGCATATCAGAGGCTTAGCCCAGTCATAAGCCTAACAGAGACAGACACGCAGCACAGCGAATCGACAAGCAGATATGTACATATGTGGACACATTCGTTTGCTTCATTGAGAGTTCATGTGTAGATCTCCACTTTCGTGGCCAGAGGCACATGCATGAGCTAACATGTCCAAAAGGACTGTTTACGGCCAGATTATAGAACGTGGACAGAGAAAAACAGAACACAACAAAGCAAAAACCTACTAGAGCTATATTTTTGGTCAAAGAGTAAATGAAGGAAGTGGTTGAGCTAAGGAAAAGCACACAGATGAGCAGTTGGGCCAACTGTACGCACAGGATCTGGGCCATCCACATGAAGTGCCTGCCCTGGGCCTCAGTGTCATGTGCTCTGACTTAGTCTGCAGCTTCTTGTCATCAGAAGTTCCTAGTACATGACCTGAAGTAGTGGGAGAAAGAAGAGGAGGAAAAAAGGAAGGGGGTAGAAAGAGAGGATAAGGAGGGAAGGGAGAGGGAGAGTGGGAGAGAGAGGGGATGGAGGAGAAAAGGAAGGGGAGAAAAAAATGCTCACTGGAAGCAGAAATATAAACCTCCTGGCGTGGTACCGTGAGTGGGCCCTTGGTGAGGGCGGGGTAATGAATGCATGACAAGGTCGGCTGTCCCCAAACTGAGGCGATCTGGGCTTTTCTGCCTTGCACACTCACAACCCTCAGGAGACTGACAGGGAGAATGGCCATGTTGAAGTTATTAGGGAATGCCTTCTAGTAAAGCAAGGAGTTTGCAGGACATGCCCAGGAATCCTCCTGTCCTGGTTCCACAACCAGGCTTGTGCGACAGGCTTGATTTCTACCTAAACGGAATGAATGAAGAACATGGGAACACCCCCTTAGAGTCCCACAGAATCAATCTGAGCTGTCCTGACACCCTGCTGACCACAGACAAAGCCATCAGACCCACCATGCAAATGAGGATCAGCAACAAAGTTGTCTCTGGCTTGAGCCTGGTGCTTCTCTAGAGGTGGCTGAAAGAGGTCCTTGGGTGGCTCTCCTGCCCCACAGTGAGCAGCGGGAGCTCTCACAGCCAGGGCATTACCATTCCATACCTGGCATTTTTGCTACAAGAATGGTTTCCTTCTCACCATACATCTCACCATACCCAACTCTCTGATGTATACATGGACATATTTTAAACTTGTCCTGACTTTTGGCTTTCTTTCACATTGGAACAGGAAATTTGGAGTAGCCTAAATCCTGTATGCCCAGACCATGATTACTAGATGGCTCCAGCATAAAGTATCTTTTACACCTCCACAAAGAAAAGAACGCTTTCCAGCAAGCTGGGCCTCAGCGCTATGGTAGAAGCTTCCATAGGACTAGGGAGGCCTGAATTCAATCGCCTACACTGCAAAGCACAAAAGAACCAAGTATTTCCCATAATCTAAAATGTTTTTTGCTCATTATAGCTAATAGGGAAAGAAGGGGGGGGGCTTTAAAGCGTAGTTCAAGTGAAATATCAAAGGAACTTTCTTCCCCCAATTAAGAACTTATTTGTCTGAGAAGTTTCAGACCAAGAGTGAGAGCATGACAAAATCCCAGATTGCATAGAGGAAACCATTGTTGGAAATGGGTGAGGTCAAGGTGGTTTCTGGAATGTTCAGTTAGGCCAGCCCAGCTGCATGCCTCAGGGCTCTGTGTGTTCCGAGATGGGAAGAGGAAAGCTTGGTGTGCCCTGACAGCTGGTGTGGTGAAAGAGACTGGCCTTTCTAATTCTCCTACTCTGCATCCCTGTGTCCTTAACAGCTCTCTTCAAAGTCTTGCTCAGACACGGACACAAATGCACCATCACACGAAGACTGGCTCAGACAAACCACAGAGATGAGAATCCTTATGTAGTTCAAATGGTGATGGTTTATAAAGACCTCCAAGGAGCTGGAGAACAAAAGAACACAGAAGAATTTAACACTGCATCCACAGGGAGCTGAAATACAGCAGGTCCAAGATGGCAGCAACCAGATGTGCTGAGTCAGTGCTGGCTGCAGCCGGTCACAATGTATTTCTTCTAATGACTCATGGGGCAGTCATTATTATTATAAGTCAGCTACACAAAAGAAGCCAAGGCAGTGCCCTTGACTGCTGCAACCCAAGGTCACAGCTCAATGGTTTCAAAGTTCTCACTCTCAGCTACTCAACTGTCTAATGCACCTTCAGTCTGAGCCAGGTTCCACTGACGTTGTTTGACACAGGATGGTGGCCACACCTGGCAGGCAACCCCACAACCTCGGTATGAAGGGTAAGGCAAAAGACCTTTCCCTGTATAGTACAAGGCCATCAAACTAAAATCTGTCTGGTACTCAGCTCAGTGTGTAGGAAGAAGCTAAGTCATTAGGCAAAATGCAAATCAAAACCAGAGTGAGATGCCTGTGTGCCATACACCTTTAACACCGTGCAAGGATTGCTAGCTAGAGTTCTCAGAAGGACTAGGACCACAGGAAAGTAGACATAGACAGCCTTGTAGCTGCTCTGCCCAGCTAAAGTTTCAGAATAAAGGTAATATTGATGCAATCAGTCAGAGGCTGAAGGCCCTGGGGGCTCCCCCAAGTCCTGCTGGTGCTGGTGTGTGTACTGGGAAAGGCTGAGGAAGCTGGAGTACAGGCTCACTGCCCAGAAGTGCAGCTTCCGGTTCTCCCACTCAGAAAGAAGAGAGTTTCACCCTCTGGCTGTCCCTTTCCTCTGCTCTGCCTGGGACCCCAGCCTATTGGATGTTGCTGCCCACATTCAAGGTGGGCCTCTCGTCCTCAGGTACTATCCTACTTGTCTGGCCTCTGGAAACTCCCTCAGAGATAAATACAGAAATAGGCTTTACTTCCGGACACTTCTCAATGGCAGTCATGTTGACTGTCACAGCTATGTCAAAACCCAAAACAACAGAAACTCCAGAAAATAAATATCATCAGAGTGTGGAAAAACAGGAGCTCTCCATATTGCTGGTAGGAATGCAAAATGTGGCAGCTCCCTTTGAAAGCAGGCTGTGGAATTATCACAAAATCCAGAAACTCCTACACATGCCCCAAAGAATCTGAGGAGTGAACACATTCAGAGCAGCCTTCCTTTGTGTAAAGTGTTGCTCCTCGTGGTTACAGGTATTCTCTGTCGTCAGTCTCAGTAGGAAACATTTAAAGAAAACATTGAGAAGCAAACAATTGAGAAGGTTTACATTTTTATCCTGCTTTGTCTGGTCTTGACCCATGCAGCACGTATGTCCCTCCTGTCAGTTACTGGATCAGCTCTCAAGGCACAGGGATCCCAGGTTCAATAACACTTACACATACCAGCCTCACACTCAAGAATGACACTGACGACATTCACCCTAGCTCACATCAAGCATGTGTTTGACCTCTCATCAGCTTTGGGAGGGGAGTGGGTAAGCCAGTGCAAAAAGTTATTTCAAGGAACAAAGAAAGATGACACTCGCATAGCTTTTGTTACTGTTTTTTCCTAGTTTACTTCTCTGATACTGTGACTGACCACAAAGCAACTTTGGAGAAGGGAGGATTTATTTGGTTTATATCATCAAGAGGAGCCAAGACAGGAGTATAGAGGCAGGAACTGAAGCAGTGCCATGTAGTACTGCTCCCTGGCTTTGTCCCAGGCTCATGTTCAGCTACATCTTCTATGCAGCCCAGGTCTACCAGCCTAGGGACAGTACTGCCCACAGTGGACTGGATCCTTCTACTTCAATTAGCACTTAAGAAAATGGCCTACAGACAAACCCATAAGCAAGTCTGACAGAGGCAGATCCTCAGTGTTAGGATCCCTCTTCCCCTGACAGAGGCAGGTCCTCAATGTTAGGATCCCTCTTCCTCTGACAGAAGCAGATCCTCAGTGTTAGGATCCCTCTTCCTGGGTGTGTCAAGCTCTATTTTATCACTAATTATTATTGCTAATCTCATTGTACCTAACTTACTAATTGAACTTTAGCATCGATGTGTGTACTGGCTGGTTTTGTGTGTCAACTTGACCCAGGCTGGAGTTATCACAGAGAAGGGAGCTTCAGTTGGGGAAGTGCCTCCATGAGACCCAGCTGTGGGGCATTTTCTCAATTAGTGATCAAGGGGGTAGGGCCCCTTGTGGGTGATGCCATCCCTGGGCTGGAAATCTTGGGGTCTATAAGAGAGCAGGCTGAGCAAGCCAGGGGAAGCAAGCCAGTAAGGAACATCCCTCCATGGCCTCTGCATCAGCTCCTGTTTCCTGACCTGCTTGAGTTCCAGTCCTCGCTGTCTCTAGTGATCAACAGCAATGTGGAAGTAAGCCAAATAAACCTTTTCCTCCCCAACTTGCTTCTTGGTCATCATGTTTGTGCAGGAATAGAAAGCCTGACTAAGATAATGTGCATGTATGAGAAAAAGCAAAATAATGCAGACAGAGTTCATGGAGTATTTCCTCTGCAGCTAAGGGGAAAGATGCTGTTAATCTTTGTAGCAGTACTACTGATGATCATCAGAAGGGGCCACAACCCAAATGCCTACCAATGAATAAATAAACGGATTATCCATAGAAGGTGTGAAATAATTGGAATACTATTTAGCCAGAAAAAAAATAATGAAGTATCTTCAATTGGTACAGTGTATCTCAAAAGTATGTCCAGTGAGTCAGGTGTGATGCACATACCTGTAATCCCAGCAATGGGGAGGTGGAGACAAGGGGGTCAGCCTCAGTCATCAGCTGCATAGGACACCTGAGGCCACCTGGGTAGCATGAGACCCAGTCTCCAAAAGTAAAACAAATGAAAACATAAGAGAGCCAGTCACAGATGTCACACTCCATACAAGTCCAAAAGTAGAGGGGCGTTTTCCAGGGAGTGGCGGGAGAGGAGTATGCATAGTATTCCCTTCTCCTGGGGCCCACCTGTGCTGCATGTACCCCACAGTTCTCAAGAATCTCAAGAAAACAAGAGATGCCCAGAGGATGCAGGGCCTTGGGGATGTGAGGATGCTTGTTCTCGGCTTGGCCCCGCCTGGTGCTGCTGTGATTGACAGACCTTTCTACCAATGAGGAAAATGGAGACACAGACAGCTTTCTGAGTATCTTAAGGAATCCAGAAAGAGATCTGGAATTCTGTCTCAGAGAGTTGGGGCTGGAGCTGAGGTTCCTCTCCCCAGGACACTGCCTGAGTCTGGCTGTTCAGCCATCCTGCTCATCTTCCTCCTCTGCCACACCAACTCTTCAAAGGTTTGTTTTTGCTTGCCTAAGCCCATCACCTGCGGCCTGTCCTGGGGCTCCCTGATAGCCATTTCTTCCTTTTTCTCCACACCCAGTGCCCTCTGACGTTTATATTCTCTTACTCACTAACTGAGAATGCGAGTGTGACCTAATGGGCCCCACCCTCAGGGAGCAGACAGATGAGTAGCAGGTGATATGTAATGAGTAAGTCCCTGGGAAAGGATTATTCCAAGAAGTGATGGACAGTTAGATAACCTCAGGAAGCCAGGGCAGATTTCCTGGAGGAGGTGAGGCCTGGACTGAGACCCAGTAGACAGAAGAGATACTGGGTCTTAGCTGTCCACATACCTTATGAAGTGGAAAGGGCCATTTTGGCTCAGACTTGGAAGTTCCAGTGTGGTGGAACACACCTTTAATGTCAGTGTTCAGGAGGCAGAACCAGGGAGAACTCGGGGAGTTTGAGGCCAGCATGCTATACAGTGCACAATCCAGGCAAATCAGGGTTCTACAGTGTGAGACTTTGTCTCAAATATACATATATATATTAATATAAAAATGAAAAACTTCCACAAATAAGCTACCTTGGTTATAATTTAAAGTAACATTATTTATATAGAAGGAGAAACGCAAACTCTCCAGTGGTCAGAAGTGGAAACCCAGCTCAGCAGGTAAGAGCACTGCTGCTCTTGCAGAGGCCCTGGTTTTAGTTCCCAGAACCTCATCTGTCCACTCCAGTCAGTTCCGGGGGAATCGGATGCTCTCTTCTGGTCTCCATCGGTACTGCATGCACAAGTATCAACCCACACATACACAGCATAGAAACACATATGCCTAATTTTAAAAAGTAAATAAACAAAAAGAAAAGCATAAAAGCCAAAACAAAATAAATACATCAAGAATAGTAAAGACAAAAAATAACGTTTGTGGGGCTAGAGAGATGGCGCCACCATTGAGAGCAGTGGCTGTTCTTCCAGAGGGTCTGGGTTCAATTCTCAGTCCCCACATGGCAACTCACAACCATTGTAACTCCAGTTCCAAGAGAATTCAATATCCTTTTCTGGAATCCTTGAGCATAAAGCATGTACATGGTGCACAGACATACATGCAGGCAAAAGATCTATATATAAAATAAAAATTAAAACTTAAAAATATGTATATCCATTGACACTTTTTTATTCCTTGGTTTTCAAGACAGGGTTTCTCCATGTAATCCTGGCTGTCCTGGAACTCACCTTGTAGACCAAACTGGCCTCAAACTGAGGGATCCACCTGTCTTATAAATGCTGGGATTAAAGTTGTGTGCCACCACATCTGGGTTTCATTGAGACTTTCTATCTGTTGCCCAGAGGATGGAAATTGACCCAATATGATAGCATTCACATCCTTCAGCTCTATGCCTTACTTCAAGGAAAATCTTTTTAGGAACTATCAAACAAATGTGATTACATACAAAAGCATTCATGACAGTATTGCCTATAATTGCAGATGATAGCTAACAACTCAGTGTGTCCAATAATAAATAGGACACCAGAATATTATGTAGATATAAAAAAAAAAGATGGTGACATACCTGCATGTAAGCACTGATTGGTGATCCTGATGTGGAAAAGGGGGGGTGGGGCAAGGCAGGGGAAGAAGTTATAAAATGGTGCAGCTCTATTTTTATATTTGCTATAGCCTGAATATTTATTTTATTTTATTTTAGATTTGTTTATATGAGTACACTGTAGCTATGTTCAGACACGCCAGAAGAGGGTATCAGATTTTCATTACAGATGGTTGTGAGTCATCATGTGGTTGCTGGGAATTGAACTCAGGACCTCTGGAAGAGCAGTCAGTGCTCTTAACCGCTGAGCCATCTCTCCAGCCCCTAGCCTGAATATTTATATCCTTCACCCTCAAGTGCATATGCTGAACCTCTCACCCCTGATGGAAGAGATGGGGCTTCTGAGAGGTTAGTAAGAGTGGTACCCTCATGGCCTCTATTGCATAGTTTGGCTCTTGGAAGTCCCTCAAAGGCTCATGTGTCAAACCCTCAGTTCCTGGGGTGTGACACTTTGAGGAGATGGAAGAAGTTTTAAAAGGAGAGGTCTGTGGAATGTAGATCATTACATCACATCCTTGAAGACAGTGTTGCAACCTCAGCCCGTCCCCTGTCCCCTTCGTTTCTGCTTCTTAGCTACCCTGAGGTGAACCGTTTTTTCCATTAAACAGCCTCTCAGTTCCCTGTGCCACATAGTTACAAAGGAAAAGGAGCTGACTGACCATCATCTGAATTACACCCACCCTGAGCTAAGGTAAACCTTTTCTCTTTATAAGTTGTTTCTCTTGAGCATTTTGTTACAGTGACAGAAAGCTGATTAATACACCATCTATGAGGAAGTGGGCCTCACAGACCCAGAATAGGCTTGTGGTTTGCTATTGGAAAAGCATTTTGGTTAGTCATAAGCCATCCAGTCTATGACCTTTCTTGTTACAGTAGCCTGAATAGGCCTAAATGGATATATCTATAGACATAGAGAATTTCATTCTACTTTTATTTTTCTGCATCAAAATAAAATGCATATTGCATTCCATGTAGGTTGTGACTGACCTGGCTCCTGGTGAGTCAGGTGGCTGCTTTGCTCTGTGGCACCTGGCAGCCCTGCCCATGACCTTAGATGCTGGCTGCATCTGGGATGTGAATCTAAGGTCTGCAGCAGAAAAAGTCGTCCCATCCCAGAGCAGGTCAGACAAAGCCGTGGACACTTTGCCTCGTTCCGTGACAGCAGAACAGCATGATTCTGCTCCACAGAGGAGAGAGCTGTCCTCAGCAGCAGATCTCTGGAGTAAGAGTCTCATGCTCCTAATGACCCTGGCAGCATAGGTGCAGGATTCCCCACCTCCCCTGAGGAGGATCGTCCAGCAAACACTAGTTCTTATAATGTCTGATCCGCATTGCAGTTATAAGAAACACAGTGTCCCCGAATATCACCCTCCCTAGGAGCAAAGAGTCACAGAGCAGTGGATTTTAGGCATCAGGCAATCTGAAGTACATGCAGGCTAGGCGGATGCTGAGAGCCTGTCTGGATGATAGGAAACCAATCAAGAAAGGGTTTGGAGGAAAGTCAGGAGGATCTCTAAGGGCAGTTTCACTTCTGCTTTAGGTCTGGATTTTTTTTTTCCTTGTTCAATTTGCATCCCACTCACTGCCCCCTCCTGGTTAGCTCCTCCCAAAGCCCTTTCCCCATCCCCCCTCCCCTTCTCCTCTGAAGGGGTGGTGCTCCCTTGGGTATTCCCCCACCCCTCACTCTGGCACTTCAAGCCTCTGAGAGGCTAGGCACTTTCTCTCCCACTGAGGCCAGCTAGTAGAACATATCCCATAAACAGGCAACAGCTTTTGGGATAGCCCCCACTCTGGTTGTTCAGGACCTACATGAAGACCAAGCTGCACATCTGCTACATATGTGCCGGGAGGCCTAGGTCCAGTCTGTGTATGCTCTTTGGTTGGTGGTTCAGATTCCGAGAGCTCCAAGAGTCCAGGTTAGTTGACTCTGTTGGTCTTCCTGTAGAGTTCCTATTCCCTCAGGAATCCTTCCTCCTATTCTTCCATAAGAGTCCCCAAGCACCATCCACGGTTTGTCTGTGTCAGCTGCTGGGTGGAGCCTCTCAGAGGGCAACATGCTCCTGTCTGCATGGATAGCAGAGTATCATTAATGGTGTTAGGGACCAGTGCTTGCCCATGGCATGGGTCTCAAGCTGGGCTGGTTATTGGTTGGCCATTCCCTCAGTCTCTGCTCCATCACCTGTGCCTGCAGTTCTTGTAGACGGGATAAATTTTTGGTTTGAACGTTTTGTGGGTGAGTTGGTATCTTCACTGAGGTTCCTGTTTGTACAGGATGTGACCTCTTCAGTTTCCATATTCCCAATGTCACAGCTAAGGTCACCTCCATTGATTCTTGGGTGCCTCCCTTATCTGAGGTCTCTGTCTCATTCAGGTTTGTATCTTAAATACTTAGTGTCCAAAGCTCCAGTGTTGAAGGCATGGTCTTCAACCTGCGGCCCTATGGGAAAGCAGTGGAACCTTGTGGAGTGAAGCTGGTCCCCGTTAGGAGTCCAGTCCCTCCTCCAGGTCCTCTGCCTCACAGACCTGACCACACCCCCTGTACCCTTCCTCCCTTCCGGGTGCTGCTGGGAAGAGCTGATCGACCACCCACTGTTCTTAGAAGCATCCAGGTCCCCAAAGTAGCTTGACTGTGATGGCACATTAATTACCTCCATTCCTCTATCTAGGGTCTCTGTGACTTCTATCACATATGAACCACGTCTGCTGCCTTGTGGCATTTGGCTTCCCTCCTCTCTCAGTCACCTTTAAGGACAGGTTCCTTGCTTTGCATGGGACTGAAGCCGCTTTCTTCAGGACTCCACCCACCACGCACAAACACACATTACTCCTGTAGTGTTGATAAAGTCTTTTAACGAAGCTTGAAGAACCATCCATACTTTGTCTCTGTGCCCACCACAACTTTTCTTATGTTACTGATTTGGCTGCTAGCTCCTTCTCCATGTTGGAAATATGGTCTGTCCATGGATGCTGAAGTGTCTCCTCATCCCAGCCCTTCACTGTCAATCCTGGATTCTTGACTATGAAATCACCCCTCAGTCCACAGTGGTGGAGATCATACTGTGTGCCAAGTACAGCCATGGGCTCGCTCTGGTGAATCTGGTGTGAACAGAGCTCACTAAACACATTCCAGGAGATGAACACAGGCATTCACTACACAAGCAAACAAGAAATCACGACACTAGGAGGTGCTCCTTGGGTTTCTATGGTTTCAATGGCCTGCTCAGTAAGGTAAGAGAAAAGAGACAGAGAGAAGCACGACCCCTCTCCCACTATTCAGTGAGAGTTCATTGCAGACAGATGGGTAGATTGGCTCAGCTGGTCTCATCTGAACATCTCACTGTGCTCAGCACGAGTTTGGCGATTCTCAAAAAGTATTTCCCTCTGGTAAGACCAACATATTCAACCAACATGTCACTACCCAGGAAAAAAAGATTCTGCTATGATGGTGGTCACTTGGTTTCTAAAGTGGACTTCCTGGGGGAGGTTTCAAGGGTTGTGATGATTGTATGAGACCTCCATTGTCCGTGATAACTTTTGCAACTCAGAACCCATTGTGTGTTATACTGTCCATTAACTCAGTCTATGGCATTCACTAATCCTACTGCACATGTAAGGAAATCCCTACCATGTTCAGGAAAATACTCCGTGGCCTGGGAGTTGAGCAGTGAAGGCAGAGCAGCTGTGTTCTCAAAGGCTGACGAGCCCTTCTTTCCCCACAGCTTTCAATACCAGGAAAGGATTTTTTGGTGCTGTCTAGTGTGTGTGTGTGTGTGTGTGTGTGTGTGTGTGATGGGGTGGGAGTGGTTACTTGGTACTTTAACTTGGGGTTCTACAACAAAATATCACACATTTGTTTCTGAATTTTGGAGACTGAGAAATCGAAGATGCAGTGTGCTGGGTAGTTTTATGTCACCTGCCACAAATGAGGGTCATTTAGGGAGAAAGACTCTCTTGCATTTTTGGTTGTGAACTAGCCGTTAACAGCTGAGCCATCTCTCCAGCCCAGAAATGGGACTCAATTGAGAAAATGCCTTCACAAGATCTGGCTGTAGGCAAGACTGTAGAACAGTTTTTTTTTTTTTTTTTTTTTTTAAGTTAATGATTGATCTGGGAAAGCCCAGCCTTTTGTGGGGTGGCACCACTGCCAGACTGGTATTCCTCCATGACATTAAAAAGCAAGCAGAGGGGCTGGCGAAATGGCTCAGTGGGTAAGAGCACTGACTGCTCTTCCCAAGGTCCTGAGTTCGGATTTCAGCAACCACATGGTGGCTCACAACCACCCGTAATGAGATCTGACGCCCTCTTCTGGTGCGTCTGAAGACAGCTACAGTGAATCACGCCAGAGCGATCGGGCCGGAGAGAGCGGGGCTCTCCCAGCAACCACACACATGATGGCTCATGGCCATCTGTACAGCTACAGTAAACTCATATACATAAAAATAAATAAATAAATCTTTAAAAAAAAGCAAGCAGAGCAAGTCATGAGTGAGGACATCCAGTAAGCAGTAAGCAGCCCTCCTCTGTTCAGTTCCTGCCTTGGCATCCTGCCTTGGCTTCCCCATTGATAGACTATGACCTGAACACGTGAGATGAAATGAACCCTTTTCTCCTCGAGTTGTTTTCAGTCATGGTGTTTTATCAAGTGAGAGAAACCCTAACTAAGACATACAGGTACTGGAGGGTGTGATTCTCAGAGAATCTTCATTTTTCTGGCATGTAAACACTTTTTACTGCCATCCAGTGTGTGTGAAGCAAGTCTATCTTCCTTTTTATTCCTTGAGGAACGCTCTCTGAGAAGAGAACGAAGTTGCCCAGTGCTACAGAGAGAGTGCCGCAGCACCTCCAATACTACTCCAGTCTGTGGCTTCCATCGTAACTGTAAGAAGTCTCTGCTCTCGTGTATGCATTCCCAGCCTCTTGTGACTCACAGTCACATCAGAGTGTAAGCAAAAAACACTCCTGAGGAAGCTGGGGCCCTTCCAGACCCGGTATCTGCCAACTTCCCCTGTCCACTTGCTCTTTGCCCTAGCTCGTTTGCGCTCCTGTGTCTCTCCCATCGTGGTTCACACGGGGCTTCCTGAGAGCCCTTGTTTGCCCACCTGAGAGGCTGGCTACAATCCTTCCCTCCACCCAGCCAGGAAGCTCCCACCTCCGTCCCCCTCCAACTCCCAGCACAGCCATGATTCATGCTTTCTGAAAAGGCCGTCCTCCGATAAACTGGGGGCCACCGCCATTCTCATTCTCATTCTTTCTGTGCTCACTTTCTGCCTCCTGGGGACAAGACCAGCTACTTCATCCTCTCTTGGACTCCCTCTCCATGCTGTACACAACCTAGGCACTCCGTATGCTTCAGAGGAGATGTCCAGAGAAGACGATCAGTGTGGGAATCCAGAGTTCCTATTTCTGTCATAACCATTGCGGAGTTGGAAGCCTGCAGTGCTTTGAAGCCAGCAAGAGCTGAAGTGCAAATCTGAAATCCCTCTTCAATTAATGCTGAACCATTAGTCTTTCCTGAAGCTGCCAGGATCTATTAAGCCATTTAACACAACCTCTTGCACTTCAGGATTGCTCCCAGGGGCCTTTTTTCTCAGGCCAGGACCATCAGAGCATAAATGACTTAAGTGGTGAGCTTTCTTCCCCAACCCCCTGGGAAGCTACCCCATAGAAGCAGACCTTTAATGGATCTGAGGCACAGCTAGGGTGAGCTCCAGCCCCCATCACTATTACCCTCAGACACTCTGGTCTTAGGCTCTTACCCAGGACTGGCTTTGTAGGTAACTCAACCAGGAAACCACCCTCTGGGGAGCAGTTAGACTGGTCTCAGCAAAGTCCCCAAGCTTAAACTATGTCCCTCAGCACTCCACAACACTGCCTTACAAACAAACAAAACTCTCTATTCATCACTTAAAAAAGATTTATTAAGTACCTATCTGGTAATAGCCCTTGGGAATCACTGCAGGTTTGTGACTTGGGATTTATACCGAGCTTAGAATCAAATTTATCAGCTGGACATAGTAGCACCTGGCAGGCTGAAGCAGTCTGAGAACACCCTGTACTATGTACAAAGACTAAACACACACACACACACACACACACACACACACGAACTAAACAAACATCAAACAAACAAAACAAAAGCAAATATTCCTCTGAAGGGAAGCCACAGCGCTCTGTATCTGCCATTCACACCATCCTTCCCACGGAAGAGCTGAGTTAGGGTGCCTTGTAATCCTAGCACTGGGGAGGCTGAGGCAGAAGGCTGTGAGTTCAAGACAAATCCAAGCCGTACAGTAAAACTCTGTCAAAATGAAACAAAGAGAAAAGGCAGGGGGAGGAAAGGACAGGAAAAAAGAGCCTGGTCTTTAGGAGGAGGGTGTGCGGGCTAAGCTGTCTGGACGGACACTGTGGCCCATATGAGCAAAGCCCACTCAGCCAGAGAGAGCTCAGTGCCTCAATGACAGTGCTACAGCACCCACAGCTGTCACTAATCAGTGCTTACCAGGTGCCAGCATTGTGCTGTATGCTGGATGGGATCATTTTTTCACAGGAATATTAAAGGCCGGATTTTTAAGGCACCAGGGCTTAGAGGGCTATTTGCTCAAGGCCACGCAATTGGTCAACAGATGCAGTGGATTAAATGAAATCCTAGCGCATGCATCTCCAGGACCTGTGTTGTATACAGCAAGGCTTTGCGCTCCCCGCATGCTTTCTGTCCCTTCTCTCTACTTGACGCAGTAACTGAAGGCTCCCATCTGCCACAGTTTGACTGTTTATGTCATCCCAAAATCCTATGGAAACTTGATTCCCAATGACACAGTAAGGCCAGGGCAGGACTTTGTGAGAGTCTTCTAAAAGAGTTTTCTACAACACTCTGGAGGCTGAGGCAAAAGGATTGCAAATTCCAAGACCCCGGCCCCCCCCCCCGAT
>JADRCD010208443.1:0-39867 GCA_019843815.1 Montemys delectorum | reverse complement strand
CTTTCTTTTTTTTTTTTTTTTTTTTTTTGCAGACAGAGTCCACTGAGAGCTGTGAGTGGGGATGAGGGAAGCGCTCATCTGGTTATCTCCGTGGGAGTACCTTCTGGGAGGCAAGGAGGGAGTCCACCTTCTCTGGGGATTTCCTCTGACATTTACAGAAAATGATGCAGGAGTGCCCCGGAATGGGAGGCCAGAGGCCACCTGGGTGGTGACTGTGGGGTCAAGATTCTCACTCATTGGATGCTGGCTCAGATCTGGGGTGAAATGATTCACTGGCTGCTCTTCAGTCAGAAGAACAGTCTGGCGCTGAGCCTCTAAGGCTCAGTCTGGGAGGCATTCAGTCCTCTCCTCTCCCTTCTTAAGACCACAGGAAGAAAACACTAAAGTCCATGACGTCTCTAAAATGCAGCTGTTGTTCCACACATATGAGATACTGGCACACACTTGTAACTGGTAGCAATACTCAAAAACAAGATAAAACAACAACAAACAAACAAACAAACAAACAAATAAAAACACCGTGAAGAGGACCATGCTGTTTAGGAGGGAGACAACCAAAGGATGCCGAGACACAAAGAGTTTATAGCATAGGATACAGTGCAGCTGTCTTAAAACTGTAGTTATCTACTAGGACTGACAGGGAGATGCCAATATATTTAAATGGAACCTATAAGCCACAGAACCGTGTACTGAATGAGTCCTATTATTAAGCACAACACCTCTAGAGAAGGTTTGGGAGAAAGCTTGCCTTTAGGGAAAGGGTAGCAGACTCTGATGAATGTGACTGGGAGGTGGGTAAGGGATGATGCCTCCTCCCCATTTGCTGTTCTGCGAGAAAAATCCAGACCTGGAATGAATAGGAGAGGTTGGGCAAGTGGGCAGCTGGGCACTCCCGGAGAATCTGCTTCCCTTCTAGGAACTGAGGAAGATATAGCCTTGAACTTCACCCATGATTAACCGTTCTCTGCAGATGGGATCAGACTCTTTGCTTCCAAGAGCAAAGTGGCCTATGGTGAAACTGAAGAGAGCAGGGCCTGTTCCATCCTTGTCTGTCTCCTCCCTGGTGCTGTACTTGAATTCTCTGACCACTGCCCTCTGCACTGCGCGCCCTCATCATTCCACCCTAGAAAGTCTCAGCTTCCCCAAGCTGTGTTCTCTAGGATGAAAACAATAAACAGGTTCAGACCTCTCTGTCAGGCATTTTTGTATTGTAACTGAAATTTTCCTGGGGGAAGCTTACTGGGAGTAAATAGGTCCATTCTGGGAATAACTACAGCCCTAATGCAAGAGTTGGGCTCAAGAGAGGCAGAGTTGTAGACAGACTGCAGAGAGGGAGGCCAAAAAGTACAAAAGATGCTTTCCAGAATATGACTTTTCTCAATAGAAGCAGTGTGCACCCAGAAGGCATCACGCTAGCTTGGTGGGAAAGAGGCGTTCTGGGAGACTAGCTAAGACTGGGAGAAAGAACTTAGGACTTGGGGACAGAGGAGCTAGACTCAGACTCTCTCCCCATCAGTTTCCTCACATGTAAAACATAGCTAAAGACAGTGACCTCATTCTTCACCTGGGTGTGTCAACTCGACATAAAACTAAAAATGCTAATAAAGCCACTACAAAAAAGCTAAAGTCGTCCAAGAGGAGGGCACCTCAACTAAGAAAATGCCTCCATAAGATTGGGTTGTAGGCAAGTCTGTAAGCCATTTTCTTAATTAATGATAGATGGGGAGGGCATAACCCATGGTGGGTGGTGCCAACTGCGCTTGGTGCTCCTGGGTTCTATAAGGAAGTGGACTGAGCAACCTGTGAGGAGCACTCCTCATGGCCTCTGCATTAGCTCCTGCCTCCGGGTTCCTGCCATCTGAGTTCCTGTCCTGACTTCCTTTGATGATGAACAGTGCTGTGGAAGTGTAAGCCGAGTAAACCCTTCTCCCCAAATTGCTTTTCGGTCATGGTGTTTTATTGCTGCAATAGAAAGCCTAACTAAGACATTGTCCACGGAAGTCTTATTACATTGAGCATGCTTTTTTTTTTTACATTACATTGTGACATCCAAGGTGCAGGTCAGTAAGGCATGCACCATTTCTCCCCAAAGGTGGCGGTGTGTAGCCCTGTGGCCATGGCTATGACCCAGTAGTAGTCAGATGGACAAGCTGAGCCCAGCCAGGGTCCAACTCTATGACCTTGGGTAAGTTATTTAACCTCTCAGGATCCTAGTTTTCTTGATTTTAAAATGGAGATGATAATAACATTCTCTACCTAGGCCTGTAAGAGAATTCAGCTCTTTAAAAAGCAGGTGGACAGTGACTGACTCAAGTTGGCCCATGTGAGCTATGACACAGGAGTGACAGAAAATGTCTCCCACTGAATCATGCATTTGACAGTAAGCAGGCTGTTGGAAAGTCACTTTCTAGGGAAGAAGCCGTGGTGAATTAATGCCTGATAGTTCCTATTACACAGATTCTGTGATGACAACATTAGTCATAGATAAAAATGGTCAGATCCCTGGATATGATGTTTTTCTTTCCTTTTTGGCTAAATAACACAATTAGTAATGAGAATTTTTAAAAGATCAAAGCCAGGAACTTCTACAACTACTTCTGAGAATAGTTAAATATTAATGCACAGCAACTATTCTAAAATATATGAATTCTATGAAACTGTCTTTCTGCTGGCTTAGGGTAGAAGCTGGGAACATTCCTGAAAAACCAGAGGCTTCCAGTGCCAGTCAACACTGATATCACACAGATGTCAATTTCTTGTCTTGTCAGGCAAGAAATTGGCATTCTCTACCTTCTAGTATCAGTAAAGATGTATATGATAAGGGTTGACAAAGAAAGTCACTAAGAAGGGACTTCACAGAGATACCTGAAAGTGAAGCCAGAACAAAGTGAGAAAGGGTTCAATGAAAGAGAGGACTGGTAGTCAAACTGATGAGAAATGAATCTCCTCTCTCTAGGGAAGATCTTTGGGACCAGATCCATCTCAAGCATCTTGACTTTGGTGCAGGATAGATTGGGAAGAGAAAAGGGTGGGAAGAAAGGTGTTTTGGAAGAAAATAGTTTCAATGTCTTTTGGCCAGTATGGAGCTAAGATCTGCGAATGTAGATCCATTCATATCTGCTTTCTTTGAGATAGGAGGCCTTGGAATTCCGGCCACCATACCCACAGGGCACAGCCTGAAGTCAAACCAAACATTTCAGGTTTTAATGTATATTCTGGACCATGTTTACATCCTTAAACTAATTTGTCATCATATGTTCTATAAACTTGGGAGCTGTTCAAATCATGTAGAGTCCCCTTTGTAGGGTATCTGTATGATCAATAGGAGAACCCTCTATCCAGACTGGGACACAGCCTCATGGGCTTGTAGCTTTTCTGCTTTAGTTTCTTCCTGTTTTGTATCTACTGTAGCCCTAAGGAGAATTCCTGTGAAATGACAAAGTGCAAGGACATTAGCAGTCGCCATTGCTCTGGGAGGTAGAATTTATCTTCTGTGATAGAGTGAAGTTTGTGTTTGGCACATTTTTCCCATGGTTGGTGGGCTTGACACATTTGGCCCCTTCCCGCAGAGCCACATCCACTCAGAACGAGGGACTACAACATTACTTGGCAGCAGGGTATTTGTTAAATGTAATTAACTGTCTAGAGATGAGAATCTCGGTGTGCTCATGCACACCTTTAATCTCAGCACTCCTGGAGGCAGAAGCAGACAAATCTCCATAAATTCAAGGCCAGCCTGTTCTACATAGTGAGCAAACAAAATAAGTAGATGAGATTAGGATAAAGTAGACCGGGTTGTAAATCAAAAGACAATGTGAGAGAAGCAGATGTGAAGAAGGACTGGTACAATAACAAGCTAAGGAATGGTGGCTTATCCCAAGCCACCAAGAAGAGTCTGGGCAGACAGGGAATGGTTCTCTCTTAAAGCTTTTAGGTGGAGTGAGGCTCATCTGGCTCCTAGATTTTAGACTCTTAGTCTCTAAAGCTGTGAAGGATACAGCTGTGTTCTCTGTCCCAGTGTTTCAGGGTTAAATAGCATGTGGCATTATAGTGTTTACTGGTTCACAGGTGACATAGTTTGTGTAAGAACACTGTATGCTATTTATTGATAGTGGCAGTTTGTGTAAGAACACTGTATGCTATTTATTGATAGTGGCTTACTTTACTTGTATCACCAACCCATGAATGAATGTGAGCTTTCCCTAAGACATCCAGTTCGTGGGAATTTGTTACTGGTAGCCTTGACTGCAATCTATACAACATCCAACAAGAAATACTCATTCAAAAGGGAATCTTTTGTTTTTAGTTAAATTTACCAAGTGACAACTCATTCAGGGAGAAAGTTCAGAAAGAGATGGTTCTAGAAGGAGAGGCCAGATCTGATCTGGAGTTGTGTGTCTTGAAGAGTCACTTTTGTGCTGGGTCATCTGCTAGATTGGGGTAGAATGGAGACAAGAAACTGAGATCACTCAAGGGAATGCACCAGCACACAGGGCTGGCTGGGCCCCAAGGACACTGTACATCATGAGCTTATAGCATGGAGACAGTGGAAAGGAGACCAAGCCAAGGTAAGGCTCTGTTATTGGGAGCTCGACTTGAGCTAGATGACTTAAGGCAAAAAGTACCAGCACTGGCCAGAGGTGGCCCAGCTACTGTTTATTTGGACAAGAGGAACAGCAAGCTTAGGATTCTTTTTGGGTGATGGGCCAACTTGGTAGTTGCCTATTGATCATGGGCATTTGTACATGAACATCCAGACCTTGTACTTGGAGGGCTAAGGGTAGTCAACTCCATCTATTCAGGCATCATTGTCTCACAGAAAAGTCTTGGCCTTATGATGGGGCTGTAGGTACTTAGTCTTCTGGGAGAGCACAGGGTTGGGTAGGGCATGCACACACACACACACACACTCACACGCACACACACATACATACACACATATACACACACATATACTCACACACATGTACATACACATACACACACATACATACACACTCACACATACATACACACACATATACTTACACACATACACATACACACATATACACACATATACACACATACACACATACACACATACATACACATATCACACATACACACACATACACATACACATACACACATGCATATACACACATACATACACATATCACACACACACACATACACATACACATACACACATGCATATACACACATACACACATGCACACACACACATACGCACACATGCACACACACATATACACACATAAACACACATACACACATGCACACACACATACACACACGCACACACATATACACATATACACATACACACATGCACACACATGAACATACACACACACACACACACACACACACACACATGCACTCACTCCAGGCAATAGGCCAAGTTTACTTTCTATTATGGTCTTGAACAACACAGTTCTCAAACATGTTCACATGTGAAAGTGAGCAGAGTGTGACTCAAAGATTGAGACAGAACTGACATAGATGTGATCTGAATACAGAGATGCCAAGCTTTTCCCTCATCTTTTAGTCATTCGTCAGTAAAGTCAAAGGTGCTTCACATTCAAGTCTCAGTGAAGTAGCCCAGACAAGTGTTATGATAACTCACGCATCAGACATGTTATTTTACATTTTTAAAGATTTATTGATTTATTTATTTAGTTAGTATACAGCAGGCTAGAAGAGGGCACCAGATCTGATTATAGGTGGCTGTGAGCCACCATGTAGTTGCTGACAATTAAACTCAGGACCTTTGGAAGAGCAGCCAGTGCTCTTAACTTCTGAGCCATCTCTCCAGCCTGTTATTTTACAATTTTAATGTGTATAAATGGGCAATATATATACAAATACAGATGCATATATATATGTGCATAATTTTCACAAAGTAATAATATTATTATAGCTTATCTGCTGATACCCAAACGAGGCAATAGAGAATGGAGGGTACTGATTGACAGAGAGGGAGGATTAAAGAAAGTTACTGTTTCAAAGGTGGAGTTTTTGTTTGGGAAAGTGAGAATGTTCCAAAAGTGGTGACGATGGCCACACAACACAGTGACTTAATAACACTGGGCTCTACTCTTGAAAATGCTTAAAATTGTAACTGTTAGCTCTACTAACTTAAGAACACAAGCATCTGATGCAGGGGAATCCAGAGTTTTGAAGACAGAGCGGCTATGTAGTAGTGAGACCTATCTCAAACAAACAAACAACAACCCGTGTCTGCTTTTTCACCCCTTACAGCTGTTTACAGAAAATGGCAAAGAAGCCAGTGTGACATATGGACCTAGTCAAGAGTTGGCTTGCTTAGCTCAATGCTTGTGCAGAACGAAGCCATGAGAATTACTCCAAGAAGAGGTGGGTATGGGGTTTGAGGACTTTAGGCAGGACCCAGGGAACATGGAGGTGCTGAAGACCTTGAATAAAGGAGAAAAATGGGCTTGAGGGAAAATCTTCCCTTTATCCCTGGATATCCAGCAAGCAGAGTGGGGTGGGGGGTGTTCCTTTTTCCTTTTCATTTGCAAAGCTGGAAATTCTGAGCCTCGGAGCTCATTTTGCTCTGTATCTTCGCATTCAGCTAAGTGAACCATGTTTGGCCCAGTGGTCCAATAACAAAGTCCAAGGCTTCATGCTTGTTTGGCCTGGAGCCCATGACCTTCCAAAGAAACCCAATCCACACACAACTCTCTCTCTCTCTCTCTCTCTCTCTCTCTCTGGTGAAGACAGATCAGCTAGCTTTGGGCTAGAGACAGAAATCCAGGCCCCATCTCTGGCCTGTCAATTCAAGCCCCTTGGAGTCTTTGTTGTATATTGTTGTCATGGTGATGACTGGGGACAACACCTGGCCACGCAGGAGCATGCCAAAAGCCCACTATAGAAACAGGGAAGGATGGAGAGGGTATTTCCTGGACTGTCAGCAGAGCAATTTAGAGACAAGGGCCAGATCTTAGCCAGCAGGCCCCAGCAGCTTGAAAGTATTTGACCCAGAGTTTAAACCACAGGGATGAAAATTTAATTTAAAAAAAAAATTGGTGGAGTTACTTTTGTAACTTCTGTTAATAGATGTCAAAAGGCTCTTGGTAAGTTAATGTCCTGATTCTTTATTCTGAGGCATGACAACCACTACGGACATTGGCATCCATTGCTGCCCCTCTGCAGGGCTCATAACTGCAGCAGATCCACAGAGAGCTCCTAACACCGTGCCCTGGCTAGGCAGAGACCAGCTGTTAACTACAGACCACGACAAGAACAAAGTTCCAGACAGTAAACATGTTCTCGCGTCGGTGGCTTTCTCCTGAGCGCTGCCCACCAATGCTAACACAGGCCGAGGAGGCAAAGCGTTTTCCTCTGCTACACTCTCTTCTTTCATATATCGTTTTAAATTTCACATTCTGTGATCTAACTTCCCATTCCCCACTTACAAACAAATGACATCTGGCCACTCTCAACAATAAACTTGGAAAGATGAGACATTTCCTGTTAGTTCTCTCTGTAACCCCTGCTTAAACTTTCAAATTCCTGCAAGAGTTGCCTGAAAAATAAATGGATCATTAAAAAGTGAGGAAAGGGGAGGAGAGGGGCTCAGGAACCTGCCATGAGAGCCTTTTGACAGTTGATGCTGACACATTTTTACTAATATCCTGACATTTCTTTTTCAAAAGCATGTTTCAGCACTGAAAGGCAGGACAGGTTTGTTATTCTGCACAACTACAGTCTTGCCTCTCTCTCTTCCTCTCTTCCCCCCTTGTCCTTCTCCCTCTCCTGCTCTTCTTCTTCCTTCCCCTCCTCCCTCTCCTCCTTCTCTTCCTCTTCTTGTCTACACTTTCCCCTTTCGAGACAGTGTCTTACATATAGCCCCAGGCTGGTTGCCAACTCACTGTACAATGCAAGCTGACCTCAAATTTGGAATCCTCCTGTCTCAGAGCCTTGAGCATTAGGGTTACCCAAACACTATTGCTCCCAGATCAGAATTTTCTTCTTCATCATCTTCAGCTAGCTCAAGATTTCTGAGGCTCTGAACTCATGTACTGTACAGCAACTCTAAGGCTAGTTACTCCTCAGGTAAAGCATGCCTCCTCCTTCCTTCATCCAGTTCATATTTCATTGTCCTCATCCCCCAGGATTTCTCTCCACTCTATTCCCCTGGCAATGATGTCAACCTCATCTGGCTTTATATGTTTATTTTTCTAATAAACCTTCTTTTACTACCTGAGTCTTGTCCTCCCAATCAGCAAATAATTGGGTTTGGGCCATTTCTCATGTGTCAGCATCATCACCACAATGACTTGCCAGATGCAGGGTTGATAACCAGCAGGTCAGCTATTTCCCCTGCTGTCTCTTGTGGGAGTGTTGTGATGTCTCCATATTCACAGATGAGAAACAGGCATCACTGTGCTCAAACTGCCTGAGGCGAAGTGTAGGAAGCTGGAGATCATCATTGAGCACCTCTGTATATTAACTCAGTATTTGGCAAGTGCCTACTTGTGCCAAGCACTGTTCTAGACTTAGCAAAAGAAGCAACTAAGTAGCCTGAGTCTCTCACCAGCAGGTGATCTATAGCCTAGTGCCACAGCTCACAGTTCCATCTTCAATCTCAACAACAGTGTGATCACACACAACCTACTTATCCTTTCTTCTATGGTTTGTCCATATGAAAAGTTGGGGTAAAAACATGGAAAGCTCAGACAATGGAAAAACTTAAACTTCATGAAAATCATAATAAAATTTGTCTAGCAAAGGATGCTGTTAGCCATTTTCAAAAAAAAACCCCTTAGTGTGGGAGAAAATATTTGCAAACCATATAAATATAGCATTTTCAAAGATAATCAAGGATTAAAATCCAAAATATAAATTAACTCCTAGAATTCAACAAATCCCAAACAATCCAGTTTAAAACTAGGAATCAAGAGCTGAAGCTACAGCTCAGCGGAGGGTGCTAGTGGGACTGGCGTGTGCAAGGGCCTGAGTTTAATCACTATAAGCAGACAAAAAATTTCAACAGATGTTTCTTCTTTGAAGAAACGTAAGTGACCAGTAGGCTCCTGAAAAAGTGGTCAATATAGTCATTAGGGAAGGAGGAGTGAAATATTAACTTTAATCTTTCATTATTAAAATATTACATTAATGAAATGTTACTGCCAAGCCATTAGGATATTGATTATTTTATGGAGAAGATAATGGTGAAGGTGCCAAGATAGAAGAACTGTTGTTGCGTTTTGCTAGTGGGAAGACAGAATGGGGTCATCACTGGGAAGAACAGTAAGCTAATTACAGAATTACTACACTTTGTAGAAATCTCATGTTGGAGAGCTGAAAGCAGAAACTCAGGATGCTTGAACAGAAACATGAATGGCACTATAAACTCAAAGTAGCCCCAAAGTTGGAGCAACTCATAAGTCCACTAATACATGAGAGCATGAACAAACTGTAGCATATACATGTAGACTATTAGCTTTAAAAAAGATAATGAACTTTGGATACCTGCTACAACATAGATGAAACTCAAGCTAAGTAAAACAAGCTAGTAGCAAAAAGGAAATAGTGTATGATTCTGTTTATACGAGGTACCTAGAATAGCATTGAATTACATACCTAAAATAATAACATGGTATATAGAGTTTGGCACAATAAGGAACAGGAATCTGTTTTAGGGGTGAGATGAATGTCTGTGTAGTGTGGTGGTTGGATAGGTACGGACCTCATAGATGCACGGGTTTGGATGCTTGTCCCATAGGAAGTGGCACGATGAGGAGGTGTGGCTCTGTTGGAAGAACTCAGATGTAGAACGCTCAGGTTCTTCTCCATGTCTACCTTCATGCTGCCGTGCTTCCCATCATAACAATAATGAACTGAACCTCTGAAACTGTAAGCAAGTGCCAATTAAATGCTTTCCTTCATAAGAGTTGCCATGGTCAAGGTGTCTCTTCACAGCACTAGAAAACTTAACTGAGACACCTAATGTATCCCAAGGCTGGTTAAGCAGGGGTAAAAGCAATCACTATAAATCATGGTGTTAGCTCCCCAAACCGAGCCACTCTATACCCTAAACTCCCAGGACAAAACCTTCTGACTTAATTTCTACTTCTATGTCATTGGCTTCTCTCCCTCTGGACATCCCACATAGCAGGTTTCAAGAGTGGGGATGGGATCCTCTTAGTTCAGTTCTGCTTTTGTGTGTCTTATCAGAATCATGCCAGGGAAGGGAGGCGTGTGAAAGCAAGGTTGTCAAAGGCTGGTCTTCCCAGGGCTCCCTCTTTCATTCATTTGTAGTGTTAATGACTGTTTATCTACATGCTCACGCTTGAGAGAAAATACATTCATTTTTCTATGGCCGATTAGATTTCAACCCAAACCCTCCATATGCCCAGGTAGGAGACACCTACTGACTCTCTGCTCAAGATTTGTCTTCCACTTCTCCAGCTGGAGCTCACATCTGACAGCTCCCATAGCTTGAAGGCTGGGGAGGGTAAATAGAGAACACGTGTGTCCCTGAACTTCCACAAGGACCTGCCGAATGCTCTGTAGGTCTCTGTGGCTGCTGTTCACTCCTGTTGTAATTGAATGCCCTACTTCCTAACCTCACCATTGCCATTTTCAATTTCAAGGCCTCTTTGTGTTTGTTGCCTGTGCTTTCTGGAAGCCATATTGAGGTGTGGCAGTGGGCTGTGGTTACACTCGCCAAGGCAGCCTGCCACCATTGCTCACCATCCTTGGGCTCACAGGGAGCATTCCACAGCTCCAGGGAAGCCAGTACTACCTCCTTATATAGTCTGGAGTCTTGACATCTGCTTTCTCTTGAGCTCAACTGAACTTAGGTCTCGTCTCTCTCCTCAGACATCTGTGGAGTGGATTAGGGATTTCTTTCTTTCCTCAGTCCCTGCTTAGTCTTCATTAACTTAGTCTTCATTGTAACTCCATTTACAACTCTATCAGATACTGTCAAGTTGATAGTTTTGGCCCTGGGTTTTCTCTCACAAGCCCCATCTTTCCAGCCCCTCATTTCACAAGGTAGTGAGCTCCTCTCCATGGCTGTCTATCCCAGCTGGAGCAAGAGGTATGGGGTAAAAGGAAAGGCTGGGGAAAGCAGAGATTAATGTTTTTAAACTACACATCTCAAATGTTTAATAAATATTAGTTGAGTCTGTCTTGCTTGTGACAGTCACTATATAGCTACTGGTTCAACCTCAAAAGCAAAATAGTAACAGTTGCTGTTCTGTGGAGCTGAGAATGCAGGGCAGAGCTTGTGGGTTGAAGGAAGCAGCCATGATCTCTCACGCACTGGATACCCTGTGCTCTGTGCAGACACATGAGGGACAAAACACTGGACAGACATCTAGGTGAGTCTTTAGGAGAAGTCCAAGCCCACTAGGTATGGTAGTACATGAGGGAGGTGGATCTCTGTGAGTTTGAGGCCAACCTGGTCTCCAGAGCAAATTTCAGGCCAGCCAGGTCTGTAAAGTGTGATCCTGTCTAAAAATAAAAATAAAAACAAAAACAAAATCCACACCTGGATGTACAACTTTTCTCTCCTCCTCCCCCAATTAAATCTATATTAAAAATCTTTTCTTAATATATCTTCAACTTTGGTTCATAAAAGGAAAGTGATAAATAGTAAAAGAAATCCTGCAGAGTATGAAAAACGCCGCAGAGGCCATCCTTATGACTTAATGAGACACACCCACTTCTTGAACCAATGAGCATCTTCTTAAATCCCTTCTGTGACTTGACTGTTAGAAAATCCATACTCTGTGCAGACAGGGAGGAAGCTGGGGCCTGGTGGGAGGTAGTGAGGTCAAGAAGAGTCCACCTGTGAGTGGATTAACATCCTCTAGAGAGACCTCGAGAGTCTACATTGGGTCTCCTGCTGTCTTGTAGGGGCTTTCTCTCCACGTCATGTCACAGCAGACTGGCCATCACTAACGGGGCATCTTGATATGACACTTCTCACCCTCCAGATTCATGAGATAATGGACTTTCTTTATTACCCAGTCTGTGGTACTCCGCTTTATCAACACAGCATGGACTAGCCCACACTCTAGCTCAGCAGAGATCCCACCACCTACTAAACGGAATTCGGGTGCCACTTTCCCTTTTGCCCTTCTCAAATATGGGTTGAAGACAGGGGTCCAGAGTCATCAATGTTTCCAGACTTCTGGTCCCACTGGCCTTGTGGGAGATGATGGGGTCAACAGTGAGCAGAGGCTAAGACTGAGGCACAAAGTCAGGGGAAGCCATGCTCCATCGTACCTGGGGTCTGGCCTTGGGCTCCTCATAAGGGAAGAACAGTCACACTAGAGTAAGCCAGCCCCTTCTGAGAAGAGGACAAAAAAAATGTGAAACTTCTCCAGAGAACCAAAACAGAAAAGAGGTTTTTGCTTCCCCAGTGCCTGAGAACTGCACTCCTTTATCCAGCATTATTTATGATTGCAAAGGGACAGCTTGCTAACATCTGATTTTCTGCAGAAGTACTGTCTTTTGATGATGGATTCTTTTAAGATAATATATAATTTACTGTTACCAATAAGATTTTTTCAATCTTTTATTTAAAAACAAAACAAACTGATTTTTTCCTAAGAAGTTCTCCCGCCTCAAGCCAGAGCCACACCCCAGAGAAGACACGGACTCTCTTCTCCTCCCTCACCAGCATTTGCTGAATCCCCGTGTGCGCCTGGCTGTGGCTCATATTAGGATAGCGGTGCACAGGGCAAAGCTGGGGCTTCCAGGGCTTATGGGAGGATGAAAACCCTTGAAGAAAAGGAAGCAGCATGTCCAGAGGGAAGACAGGGCTAGATTCCCAGAATAGCTTCCATACTTCAACCTGCTCAAACATGCCAAGACACTGCTCTTGTTCTGAGAAAAAGCTGAAGCCCTCTAAGGGCCAAGAGTCCCTGTTCCATCTCTTGGCTCCTTTCCTCTTCTGCCTCACTACCCCACCCACTCCTACCCCAACCCCCACTGGTGAGATCCCACCCTTCCTCACAACAGCCACTCTGCAAGTTTCAGGGTGTCTGAACTTGCAGTATCTGCCCCCTTCCACCAGGCACCTGCTCACGGTGCTTCCTGGTGCCTTCAGGCCTTGCCTTGCCCATCACCTCTTTGTGAGGCATTGCTTCTCCTAGACTCTCCACACAGCACATTCCATTATTCTTTCCAGCTTTGCAAACCTCCACTAAAACATATAGGGTTTCGCAGGTCTAGGGACCCCCACTTTGAAATCTCCTACATTAGAACTTCCTGGGAACCTATGAAGATCAAACCTAACAGCCCACCACAAGTGAAGCCATGATGGCCACTTCCTTAGAGGTCGATCTGTAGTGTGGATTCCTCACTTTGGCTCATGACTACACTAAGAGCCTGGTATCACTGCTTTGTCTGAGTTACTTTGGGTCAGACTCCTGCTTGAGTCTGATGAGGAGTGGTGATCAATTAAATATTGACTATCTACCTGACCCATCTCATCCCCTTTAAGCCTGAAGCCATAAAGATGAGTTATTTTCTGAACTTGTAGTCACCTGGATTCTAAGGAATCATAAACATGAACACTCCCCAGATGTGAATAGCTGTCTCTGATGGGAAGGCCATACTCTGCAGCAGGAGTAACCATCTTATAGGAACCATATTGATCCTGTCAAAGTAACAGTGATAGCAACCCCTTTGAATCACTCGTAGAAACAGAACAAAGCTAACAGTCAACCAGACCACACCTTGACCAGGATCTACTTGATTCTGTGTACCACATGTGCTTCATGACTTAGTTCTTCCTCTCAAAGCTAAATAAAGCTCACATGAGCACTCTGAAAATGGATTGGAGTCACTAGGCTCCTTTCTTGGCTCCTCTTCCCATTGCTCAATGATTAAACCTTCTTTCTCTGCTCTTTTGCATCAATGTCTCTTTAATCAGTGCAGTGGGGTGAGTAATGGAACCTAGTTTATTGGAGCTGTTGGCAGAACCCAGCCGTTTGCCCTAAAACTCCAGCAGCAACACTGTTTTCATGATTCTGAAGAGGAGCCCAGAACTCTGGGTTTTAGAAGGCAGCTCTGGCTTTCTAACAATATGGTCCAAAGTCACCACATGAAAAAATAAGAAACTATTGGAAGATGTAAGTAAAAGTGGCAGAACTCAGGGCTGAGATGCAGCTTAGTGGTGGAGGACTTGCCTTAGATGTTACTCTAGCACAGAAGCGTGTCAGGACTACAACAGGCGTTTGAGGGGACCTAGCATCCAGTCAGGGCAAGCTAAGTCAGCAGGGGGAGAACAGACTGAGTCTGAGGCCAGCGATCACATCTGGAGAGGGAAATTATGTCTCCATTAGGTTTTGTGAATGAAGTTCTGTTGGAATATGGCCACATCCCTCCTACCTCCACCCTCTGAGTGCTGCTGCTGGAACCTGAGGAGGTCAGGCCCCAGGCTAAGCTGCATCCCAGGACAGACTCATTCCTTTATGTAACTGCCTGTAGCTGCTGTCTCACTAGATCTGTAGAGTAAAGACACTCAGCAGTAAAAGACACTGTCAATAGGACAAAACGGCCACCAACAGAGTGAGAAAAGTTCTTTACCAATCCTATATCTGATAGAGGGCTAATATCCAATATATACAAAGAACTCAAGAAGTTAGACTCCAGAGAACCAAATAACCCTATTAAAAATGAGGTACAGAGCTAAACAAAGAATTCTCAACTGACGAATACTGAATGGCTGAGAAGCACCTAAAGAAATGTTCAACATCCTTAGTCATCAGGGAAATGCAAATCAAAACAACTCTGAGATTCCACTCCCACCAGTCAGAATGGCTAGGATAAGAAACTCAGGTGACAGCAGATGCTGTCGAGGCTGTGGAGAAAGAGGAACACTTCTCCACTGCTGGTGGGATTGTAAGCTGGTACAACCACTCTGGAAATCAGTTTGGTGGTTACTCCGGAAATTGTACATAGTGCTACCAGGGGACCCAGCTATATCACTCCTGGGCATATACTCAGAAGATGCTCCAACATGTAATAAGGACACATGCTCCACCATGTTCATAGCAGCCTTATTTATAATAGCCAGAAACTGGAAACAACCCAGATGTGCTTCAACTGAGGAATGGATACAGAAAACGTGGTACATGTACACAATGGAATACTACTCAGCTATTAAAAACAATGAATTTATGAAATTCTTAGGGAAATGGATGGATCTGGAGAATATCATCCTGAGTGAGGTAACCCAATCACAAAAGAACACACATGGTATGCACTCTCTGATAAGTGGATATTAGTCCAGAAGATCAGAATACACAAAGTACAATCCACAAACCACAAGAAACTCAAGAAGAAGGAAGACCAAAGTGTGGATACTTTGTTCCTTCTTAAAAGGGGAAACAAAATACCCAATGAAGGAGTTGCAGTGACAAAAAATGGAGCAGAGACTGAAGGAAGGACAATCTAGAGACTGCTCCACCTGGAAATCCTTCTCATATTCAATCATCAAATCCAAACACTATTGTGGATGCTAGCAACTGCTGGCTGACAGGAGCCTGATATAGCTGTCTCCTGAGAGGCTCTGACAATACCCGACTAATATAGAAGTAGAAGCTCACAGCCATCCATTGAAGTGAATACAGGGTCGTCAATGAAGGAGCTACAGAAAGGACCCAAGGAGCTGAAGGAGTTTGCAGCCCTTAGGACAAACAACAATATGAACCAACTAGTACCCTCAGAGTACCCAGGGACTAAACCACCAACCAAAGAGTACACATGGTGGGACTAATGGCTCCAGCAGCATATGTAGCCGAGGATGGCCAAGTTGGTTATCAGTGGGAGGAGAGGCCCTTGGCCCTGTGAAGGTTCTATGCCCTGTGTAGGGGAATGCCAGGCCCAGGAAGTGGGAGAAGGTGAGTTGGTGAGCAGGGACTGGGGGGAGGGAACAGGGTTTTGTTTTTGTTTTTGTTTTGTTTTTTGTTTTTTATTTTATTTTTTCTTTTTTGTTCAGAGGGGAAACTGGGAAATGAGATATCATATGACATGTAACTAAAGAAAATATCGAATCTAATATAAATAAATAAATAAATAAATAAATAAATAAAAAAGACACTCAGCCATATGTATCTGCAGGTGTGTATTCCAGACTTATCTAACTCCAGTTCAAAATGTGGACATTTGTACTGAACATGAATGAACTTCCTTTCCCTAAACAATACAGTAGAACAACCACTTATACACCATGGACATTGCTTTGGTATTAAAATAGACATAGTGATGGTTTAACGAATACAGCTGGATAAGTGAGATTTCATGTAGTACCAAACCATCTTTTATTAAGGGGATTGAATATCCATAGATATTGGTATGAAGTTACAGGGTAGGGTTTCAGGAATCAATCTCTTCTTCCAGACCTAAGGGAGCTATAACATTTAGGGCAGAAAATATAGCAGGAAAAATAGCAGCAGCAGCAGCAGCAGCAGCAACAACAATATCAACACACCCCTATGTGTTGTTCTAAGAGAAGATTTCCTGGCCTCTGGTATAAAATAAGGGGCAGAAGGCAAGGATAAAAACCGTGATAGATATTTAGAGAGAGTATTAAAATGTAGATGGAGAAAGATGGAGTGGCAGAGAGGAGCTGAGACCCACACTTGAAGAAGTGCAGGGTGGGCAGGCCTGCAAGTCTGGAAACTATCTGGGCCGTGGTTTCTACGCATTCTCTCAACACAATAGACAGTCCCACTGAGGTATTCTGCAGTCTTGGGTTGGTATTTCCTATGAGACTCACAGTTTGTTCTGGTTTCAATGGAAAGCATTCTGTGTGGGCTCGTCACTGTGTCTTTTGCACACTTGGGGCCTCTTCTAGTAACAGTATTTTGGGAGATTGTGGAAGCTTTAGGAGATGGGTTCTGTGGAGAAGTAGGTGTCTTGAATTTTATAGTTCATCCCTGCTTCCTGCTCCATCTCAGCTTCCTGTTCAGTCACGATACAAAGGAGTTTCAGAGCCACACTGCCATGTGCTCTGCCACCAGGGACTCTTCCGTCTTGAACTGTGAGCCAAAATAAAGCCGCCCTCCCTTGAGTTGCTTCCCTCAGGTGTCCTGTCACAGCAACAAGAAGTATAACTAGTACTCAGTTACAAACAGTAGTGCGGTCCCAGACATTAAGCTAAGCTATCTCATTTATCTCCACCATCCAATGAAAAGGTACATTGGCTTCCATTTTACAGATCAGAGAAATGAGGCTTTACAATTCACCTAAGGAATGATCTGTCAGACTTTGCAGTTTGAACAATGACATTTACAGCTGGGAAGTCAACTACCTACTTGGATGGCTTGCACTGTGGTTTTTAAAGGGCCACTCCCAGTTACAGGTAAGGGAACATCTGTCCACTGTTTGGGTGTTTCTACCAGTTTCTGTTTCTCTTTGGTTCCTGTTTCAGAGTCAATTCCTAATTCATAACAAAACATTCAGTTACCCATCTGTGGTAACTGAATATTTTCATTGTCAGTTGCTTTGGCGCCTGGCCAAGGCTTTTGATAAGCTGAGTGAAATAAACTGCTAAGTGAAATAAACTGCAAGTGCTGGGAATTTATTCACACTGAAGGATACTGACCAGAGCCTGAGGAGGATATCTAGGCTTAGAGTAAATGAATGCTCTCCAGTCAAGGCCCCAGCCACAGAGCATCCCTCCATGGACTGAGAGCAAATGCTTTCAAGAGGAGGCTAAATCCTCCCCAAGGTTGCAATAGCCACTATGAGCTTTAGCAGACTCTGGTTTTATCAACTCAAGGTTGAGTCTATTTCACAGCAGAGGAGGGGGAAGAACCCTTACTGGAGCCTTCCCCCTCAGTAAGCAGCACTGCAGTATTTCAAAATGCTTCTAACAGGCAGTGGTAGTGCACACCACTTGAGAGGCAGAGATAGGCAGATCTCTGAGTTCGAGGCCAGCCTGATTTACAGAGTGAGTTCTAGGGTAGCCAGGGCTACACAGAGAAACCCTGTCTCAGAAAAACAAAGACAAAACAAATAAACAAACACAGTGCTTCTAGACAGAAGTGAGAACTGCTTTGGTTTTTTTTTTGTTTGCTTGTTTATTTTTTGTTTTATAGTTGCTTTGAATTTTTGTTTTTTGTTTTTTACTTTTTGTTTTTGTTTTTTTGTTTTTGTTACTAGTTCAAGAAAGGCAAGGTAGTGTATGTAATCTTTGCCTGGTCTGAAATTATTTTCTTGCAAAGATTGAGATATAAAAGAAAAGAGGGGCAGCTGGAGCGAGCAGGGCCGGAGCAAGCAGAGGTCCTGAGTTCAATTCCCAGCAGCCACATGATGGCTCATGGCCATCTGTACAGACAGCTACAGTGTACTCATACACATAAAATAAATAAATAAATCTTTAAAAAAAAAGAAAAAAGAAAAGAGGGAAAATAGTGAAATTTATCTTAAACATAGTAAACGGTAATTCTAGAAGACAGCCACTTCCAAACATCTTGGTCTCAGAACCTCTTTTAGCACCTAGCTCTCCCCTCAGCTTCTCTTTGCCTAGTTGCTCAGGATGGGTAGATTAATGTCTGCCCAGAATCCTGTGTGTAATCTCCAGTGGTCTATGTACTGGTTTCCATGGGAGCCATAGCCCTCAGGTTAACCCTATCGGTCTGAGCCAGGTCAGGTGGTGGTTCCAGTTTTCCCCTCTACCTCCATCTGTCTAGCCACTCACTCCACTTATCTGTGAGTTCCATTTTCCACAGATTCAACCAGCTGAAGATTTAAAATATTTAGGTTAAAAGAAAAAGCCCACATCTATTGAAACGTACAGATTTTTGGGGTCATTATTCCTTAATAATACCCTTTAATAACAACGTGCACATTGTATTGGGTATTGTAAGGAATCTAGAGATGATTTGAAGTGTGGGGGTGGATGAGCATAAGTGTCTTAGCACAAGGACACTCAAAAATTATCATTAGAGTGGCTGGAGACATAGCGCCAGTCAAGAGCACTTGCTGCTCTTGCAGAGGTTCTGAGTCCAGTTCCCAGCACCCACATCAGGCAGCTCACAAACTTGGAGCTGTAACTCCAGCTTCAAGTCATCTGACATTTTCTGGCCTCCAAGGGCACCAAGACATGTATGCATACTGTGCTGGCTGGTTTTGTGTGTCAACTTGACATAGGCTGGAGTTATCACAGAGAAGGGAGCTTCAGTTGGGGAAGTGCTGAGATCCAGCTGTGGAGCATTTTCTCAATTAGTGATCAAGAGGGGAGGGCCCCTTGTGGGTGGTGCCATCCCTGGGCTGGTAGTCTTGGGTTCTATAAGGAAACAAGCTGAGCAAGCCAGGGGAAGCAAGCCAGTAAGCAACATCCTTCCATGGCCTCTGCATCAGCTCCTGCTTCCTGACCTGCTTGAGTTCCAGTCCTGATTTCCTTTGGTGATGAACATCAGTGTGGACGTGTAAGCTGAATAAACCCTTTCTTCTTCAATTTGCTTCTCGGTCATGACGTTTGTGCAGGAATAGATTTATTTATTTATTTACCTATCGTGTAAGTATATAGGCATACACATGCAGAGGCAAGCGTGGAGATCTGAGGACAATTAGTGTAAGTTGCTTCTTTCCTTCTCCACAGGAGCTTCAGGGATTGAACTCACGATGCCAGGCTAGGCTACAAGTCCCTTTACCTGTGGCTGGGCCACCTTACCCCTTTTAAGGTTTTAAAATCGACCCCTCCTATTTTGAAAAATGAATTAAAGTGAGAGACCATTTGTTTTTTTCTAATGTGGAAACATCAACCATCCAGGAGAACAGGGCCAGATAAACCCTGGACATGGCCGCAGCAGCCCTAGTTCTGGACAAGCATGGCTTTGGTCGCATGAAACGAACCCTGTTCCAGGCAGCTCCAGCTTCACATGCCACATCTTTGCACTTATGTTTGATTTTTATCCCATTTTTACAAATCTTTGACAATGGCTGTGTGAAGTTCCAAAAAGTAATCAGTGAGTTTAAAATAATTTCAACCAAAATCTTAACATGATTTTTCCTTGGCATTTGACAAGCTGATTGTAAAATTCACAAAGAATATGTTTAAGAATAACTAAGATAATTGTCGCAAAGGGAGATGGAGTAGGCAAGATGTCTCCCACCTGAGAAGGGGATGGATCAGAAGCCTAAGGTAATTAAGAGGGCATGGTATTGACCCAGGATCAGAATCTTTTTTTTTTTAAATTGCTTGGTGTATAGAGATGGGGTTTCAGGGAAAAGTAGAGGTGGTATTTCAGCTCAGCAGCAAAAGGGAAGATTATTAAATACGTGAAACTTGGAAATGGAAATGCCATCTTGTATCAGAGAGACAGATGGACAGACAGAAGAAACACACACAAATGTAAAAAAGTCATAAAAATTAGAAGAAATTATTATATTAATTTATTACAGAAAACTTATAAATCCAAGATCAAAAATAAAAAAATAAAATACTATAGAAGAAAAAATGACAACCATGACATAAAATAAAGTCTCCTCTACAATGAGACACTATCATGTCAAACTTTTAGCAATAGAAAAAGTAAGAAAAACTTACATCTCATGAGGCAAAAGATTAGTTGAAACATAGAAGCAATGCTTATAAATTAGTAAGAATTAGGCATTCCAATTTAAAAATGGTCACAGATATACCTAGCTTGTTTTCCAAAGAGGACATTTAAATGAACAATAAACATAAGGAGGGGTAGTTTCAGCCTGGCATTGTGGTAATCCCTGTACAAAGGAGGCCGAGGTAATAAGATGTAGAGACCAGCCTGGGCTATATGGCCTTCTTCAAAAAAAAAAAAAAAAAAAATTACCAATTGCTTTCATAAAGAAAGAGATTCAGATTAAAGAACAAGGCTAGGCTGACAAATGCTCTCTCATAAAAGCCTGAAGACGCCATGCACTTCAGAACCAGGACCCAGAGCCCCCTGAGCTGCAACGGACCTTGATGCCTCCCTAAGGACCAGTTTTCATGGTACCAGAAGCTCCAAGGTATCATGTGAGCTTCCGAAGGAGTGTGTCAGGCAACAGCACTACCTAGCTATGCCCTCTCCTAACCACATCAGCCACCAGCATGGCATGATAACCCCTGTGGTGCAGCTCACGTACCTTGGCAGTAACCAACAGCTTTCTAGTTGGACTTTATACCCAGTAAACAAAGTGGAAGCATTCCTGGTACTGGAGCCCTAGCCAGTACCTGGTGCCAGCGAGGCTATGTTGGTTGGTTATTGTAGGATAAGCTACAGCCCAGGGTGATCCTAACAATAATCTATAAACATGTCTTTTCACATCACCTATAAATGTGGTCTTCACTCTTTATCAAGGAAACCTTTTGTGAATTAAATGAAGACCATGACAGAAAACTACAATCAATCAAATGCCTTGATGTGGAGCCCAGCCCCAAAGGAAACACCTAAAAACCACTCTCACATTTAAGGCTCAGGAAACATTTCTGAAAAGAGAGTGGAAAAAATCAAAAGAGTCAAGGGGTTTGCTGTGAGATTGTGCCTCATTAGTAACATTAGAAGCTGTGCCCATGAAGTCTCATCAAGGAAGGGCACACCAATTGATTGTCCAGTGCCACAGGCTTAGCCCTAAAACGTACATACAAGTAACAATATGTGGTTGGAACAGGTTATGTTTAGGAATATATGTATGTACATATGTGATAAATGGTTTTGTTTTGTTTTATTTTTCGAGATAGAGTTTCTCTGTATAGCTCTGGCTGTCCTGGAACTCACTCTGTAAACCAGGCTGGCCTCGAACTCAGAAATCCACCTGCCTCTGCCTTCCAAGTGCTGGGATTAAAGGCGTGCGCCACCACTGCCCGGCCTTAATGAAATAATTATTAATGAAAATAGAGGCCGTGAATGTGAAGGTAATGGGGAGGGGCATATGGTAGGGAGGGTCTTGAGAAGGGAAAGAGAAACTACGATGATAACGATTCCACCCTGCAAGCTCACATACTAAAAAGCCAGCAAGTTTGTGTCTTAGCTCTGGGGAAGTAGAACAGGAAGGTTCTGAGGGCTCACTGACACCAACCTAGCCTACAAGTCCCAGGTCCTAGTGAGAGACCCTGACGGAAAAAGCAAACAAAAAGGGAAAAAGGAAATCATAAAGCCTTAGGTAACCTTGGCAGTGCCAGCAGAGCTCTTCCTCCCACTCATGGTGGCAGGCATGGAACCTGTCCCGGATAGATTTTTTTTGACTTGGCAATGCCAGCGGAGCTCTTCCTCCCACTCATGGTGGCAGGCATGGAACTTGTCCTGGATAGATTTTTGTTGACTTGACACAAGCCAGAGTCATCTGGGAATAGGAACTTCACTTGAGAGAATGCCTCTATTGGCTTGGCCCATAGGCAAGTGTGTGGGGCACTTTCTTAATTAATGACTAACAGGAGAGGGACCAGCCCACTGTGAGCAGTGCCACCCTGGTCCTGAGTTGAAAAAGGAAACAGGAGAAGAAGTCCAAGGGAGCAAGCCAGCACACAGCATCTCTCCATGGCCTCTGCTTGGGTTCTTGCCCTTGCTTCCCTTATAAGAGACTACAACTGTAAACAGAAATAAACCCTTTTCTTCCCACAAAACAACAACAACAACAACAACAACAAAACCAAAAACAAGGTCATGGTCTTTATTTCTACCCATAACTCACTGTGGGCCATCTGGTCTTTTGAGCCATAGAATTGTATGCTGGTAAATGTGTATCATTTAAACAACAAAGTCACTTGCTGGCAAGTGCTGGCTGACAGGAGCCTGATATAGCTGTCTCCTGAGAGGCTCTGACAGTGCCCGACTAATACAGAAGCAAAGCTCACAGCCATTCATTGAACTGAGTACAGGGTCCCCAATGAAGGAGTTAGAGAGAGGACCCAAGGAGCTGAAGGTTTTGCAGCCCCTTAGGATGAACAACAATATGAACTAACTAGTACCCTCAGAGCTCCCAGGGACTAAAACTCCAACCAAAGAGTACACATGGGGGACTCATGGCTCCATGTGTATAGCAGAGGATGGCCAAGTCAGTCATCAATGGTAGGAGAGAACCTTGGCCCTGTGAAGGTTCTAATCTCCAGTGTAGGGGAATGCCAGGGCCAGTAAGCAGGAGGGGATGGGATGGTGAGCAGGGGGAGGGGGAGGGAACAGGAGATTGTTTTAGTTTTTTTTTTTTTTTAAATTTTTTTTTTTTTGGAGGGGAACCTGGGAAAGGAGATATTGTAAATAAAGAAAACATCTAATGAAAAGAAATTTTAGGAGGTACAAGCTATACAAATAAAGCTTTTTTGGTTAAAAAACAACAACAACAACAAAGTCACAAAACTTGGGTTAAAAAAATGCCAGAGGACACAACTATGCATTTCCCAGGGTGAGTCTAACACCGTATGTGAGGCCATGGGGACCCTCTCTTACCATTTGTGACTTCTTATTATGGTTTTTAACTGAGTGTCAGCAAATTGTCTTCTCAGGGACAGTTGAAAACATTTGCAGGAAAAGTGTGTGTGTGTGTGTGTGTGTGTGTGTGCATGTGTGTGTGTGTGTGTGCATGTGTGTGCATGTGTGTGTGTATGTATGTGTGTGTGTGTGCATGTGTGTGTCTCTCTGTGTGTGTATGTCTGTGTGTGTGTCTGTGTGTGTGCATGTGTGTGCATGTGTGTGTGTATGTATGTGTGCATGTCTGTGTGTGTGCATGTGTGTGTCTGTGTGTGCATGTGTGTGTGTGTGTATGTATGTGTGTCTGTGTGTGTGCATGTGTGTGTCTGTGTGTGCATGTGTGTGCATGTGTGTGCATGTGTGTGCGTGTGTGTGTATGTGTGTGTGTATGTCTGTGTGTGTGTGTCTGTGTGTGTGCATGTGTGTGTCTGTGTGTGCATGTGTGTGCATGTGTGTGCATGTGTGTGCATGTGTGTGTCTGTGTGTGCATGTGTGTGTCTGTGTGTGCATGTGTGTGCATGTGTGTGCATGTGTGTGCATGTGTGTGTGTGTCTGTGTGTGTGCATGTGTGTGCATGTGTCTGTGTGTGCCTCATGTGTCACTCCTCAGAACACCAGGACACCAAATACCTTGCTTTTTCAGTCAGGGTCTCTCACTAGGACCTGGGACTTGTAGGCTAGGTTGGTGTCAGTGAGCCCTCAGGACCTTCCTGCTCTACTTCTCCAGAGCTAAGACACAAACTTGCTGGCTTTTTAGTATGTGGGCTTGCAGGGTGGAATTGCTATCATCGCAGTTTCCCTGGTTTTCTAGTGGTTAGGATTTGGGGCTCTTTCATCCTCATGTATGTGCGGCAAGTACTTTACTCACTGAACTATCCCTCCAGTTCATCACTTAAAAAAAATTAAAAAAAGGATCTAGGCTGAAGAGATGGCTCAGTGGTTAAGAGCACTGACTGCTCTTCCAGAGGTCCTGAGTTCAATTCCCAGCAACCACATGGTGGTTCACAACCATCTGTAATGGGGTCTGATGCCCTCTTCTGGTGTGTCTGAGGACAGCAATGGTATAGTCAACGTATATAAAATAAATAAATCTTTAAAAATGGTGAAAAAAAAAAGATCTGTAACTTGAATCCCAGGTGATCTGATGCCCTCTTCTAGTCTCTGCAGACACCAAGCACACACATGGTACACACACATATACTCAGGCAGACGCCCATATGCTTTAAATAAAAAAAAAAATTAAAAAATATTATTTTTAAAACCTACAAGTTTGAACTTGGTTGGTGAGTGATTGCCACACATTTCCATGAAGGGTTCTCTGTGTGCAGAATAGACCAGTCACCAGCCAGCAGATTCTCTTAGGACTGAACCCAGCTTATGCATGCTCTGAATCAGAAGGAACAGTGCCTCTGGGGCCCATAGCACACCCAGATTATAGTCTTGTTGATTTGTGGGTTGGTAAGAGTTTATGAGAGAGGCTGCAGGCAGGCTCAAGCCCCTGGGTGGCAGTTGCTAGCGTGATAGATTTGTGCTGGATTCCGGTTCTTGGGAAGGGAAACCTGGGCCTGGAGAAGGAACCACTGTATCCTGGAGCGCCAGGCAATCTGCATTGGCGGCTGACTCAGCCCTCATGGGCAGCTGGGCCACAGAAGTTTATGAGCCCCAAGGAATATATGTGACCAAGGCTGCTCAAAGGAGGCGATACGTTGTGCGGGGCTGACTGTCAAATAACATGTTACGGTTTCTCCAGTGGTCCCAAGACTTAGAGATTACATCTTCAACACATCAATAACTTAGCCCCTGGTTAGCAGGGGTGCACTGGGGCATGACTAATCCTCAGATGAAAGTGTCTTTGTGGGGATTAACTTTAATGAAAAGAAAAGGGATAGTTATTCAGGGTTGGAATTCCTCCACAAATCAAAGGGCACACTGACACAACAGGTTTATAAGGTAAGAATGAGGCCATTGTGGGAAATTAAGGCATGGCCACTTTATATAAATCACAGGTCAGGGCTCTTTGGTTGTGGCTTCCATGGGAGTTGGGACTTCAAGTTTTTCAGGTGTATTTAGGGAGGCTGAGCCGTCCTTAAAGAAAACCAGATGTCCTGTGTCCGTATGAACCCTTTCTCAGTGGCTTCCAGGCTGCCTGGCAACTAGCCCATTGTATCTGCAAGAGAGAGCTCCCTGCTTACTCAAATATAGTGTACAGAATCCACCTGAACCTGTTGCCTACCCTGTGGGTCACCCTCAGAGCTCGTGGCAATGACTGTATTCAGCCTTAGGGGCCACGTAGGAAAGACATTTCTCTGCTCCTCACAGCGAAAACAGGTCAAGGCAGGATGAGCCAGGGATGAGCTTCCCTTTATAACTGATCATATTCACTCGCTTGTGATTTCCAAGCCACACTTCGTTAATGTGACGCTCTGAGAATGCACATCACTAAGGCCATGCTCACGTCTAAACTTCATGACTTGAATCTCATGATGAAGAAGCTAGCACATGGAGAAGGCCTCCATGGAGCAGCAGGCTCGCTCTCTACTGCAGGGCTTGAAGAACCGTTCTGGATTAAGACAGACCAAAAAGACATGACAGCCTAGCTAGGCTGAGGTCTTGCCACAATGAAAGTGCTGCCACACTTACGAGTCTTATGAGCTAGGAATATTAAGGTATGTCTTCAATCTTAAATTTCCTAAATTTCATAACTGTATAACAGTTATGTAAGAGAGTTCTTGTTTTGTCTTTCTTTCTTTCTTTTTTTCTTTCTTTCTTTCTTTCTTTCTTCCTTCCTTCCTTCCTTCCTTCCTTCCTTCCTTTCTTTCTTTCTTTCTTCCTTTCTTTCCACTCCATATTTTATTCCCCCTGCCCCATCCACCCTCCAACTGTTCCATATCCCATATCTCCTGCCCATCCCCCCTGCCTCCATGTGGATGCCCCCACCACACACCCCACCAGACCTCCCCACTTCCTGGGGCCTCCAGTCTCTTGAGGGTTAGGGCATCATTTCTGAATGAACACAGACTCGGCAGTCCTCTGCTGTATGCATGTTGGGGGCCTCATATCAACTGGTATATGCTGTTTGGTGGTCCAGTGTTTGAGAAATCTTGGGGGTCCAGATGAATTGAGACTGCTGGTCCTCCTACAGGGTCGCCCTTCACCTCAGCTTCCTTCAGCCTTCCCTAATTCAACCACAGGGATCAGTTGCTCTGCCAATTGGTTGGGTTCAACTATCTGCATCTAACTGTTTCAGCTGCTTGTTAGGTCTTCCAGAGTACGGTCATGCTAGGTCTTGTTTTGTCTTGTGGATTTGTATTGTTTGTTTTTTGTTCTGGGAACTGAACTAGGGCCACATGCTTCTTTGGCAAGCCCCTCTACTCTTCAGCTATGGTGCCAGCCCATGAAATGCTATTCTTGTTTGTATGGAATCTACAATACACATGGAAATTTGGGGGCTTCACATTGATGGTGTCTACATCTGAGACCCGAAAGGTTTGTGGGCAGAGGAGCTAGCCCAGTGAGTGAAGCGGCTGCTGTATGAACCTGAACACTTGGGTTTTCATCACCAACACGCATGTAAACAGTCAGAGAGGTGCCGTGTGATGGGGACATGGAGAGAGCAAAACCAGCGGTGCTTAGTAGCAAACCATTCTAGCGAGTCAGCATAGGCCATGTTTGACGAGAGAGCTAACCCAAAAACTGAGATGGAGTGTGATTGCGGAAGACACTCAGTGGGACCGGGAAGCACACATCACAATGACCAAGAAGCAGGCAGTGAGAAGGGCTGTCCCTGGCTTCCTGCCTTTACTCCATCCAGACCCCCCCCCCCCAACCCATGGCATGGAGCTGCTTGGATTCAGGGATGTGGATCCTCTCTGGAAACACCCCCATACACACACTCAAAGGTGTGCTTTGCAAATCTCTTCTGGAGTCAGTCAGGACAGTGAAGCTGGCAGTCAACATCAACCATCCCATACAAGAGGATGGGAAATACAGAGAGATACAAGCTAACCATTTGTACCCCTCTATGGAAATGCACAGGAGTTCATTGTAATGTTACAACTTCTGAGTAGGTTCTAAACGTTTTCAACATAAAAAGCAACAAAATCAGGCAAAAATAAAAACAAAAACAAACAAACAAAAACCAAAAAACCCAAACAAGTTGTATTTTAACAATAGTAAAAGCAGGAAAAAAAATGCATATCATCTTTGAAACAGAAGAAGCCCTGCCTAAATTCCTGTTGTTGCAGTCAGTCAACCTATGAGAGAGAGGGGGGAGGGGGAGGGAGGGGGGGAGGGAGAGAGAGAGAGGGAGGGAGAGAAACATATGAAAGAAACGCTTTAGTCAGCATCCACTAGAAATGCTTTGTGCACTGTAACTATTGACTCATTTACATCCATGCATTAATTTAACAAATATTTATTGATTATATACAATCTCCCAGGTGCTGATGAAAAACTGTAGTCTCTGATCTTAAATAAGATCTGAGTCTGAGTCATTTACAGTCTGATGGTTGAAACAGACACATTTACAATTAGAATAAATATTGTTAATGGTTAGAGTCAGGAGGAAGAAATATTTAAACACTGGATGACATTATAAAAGAAAATTGCAATTGACTCAGTGCTCTGGATTTTTATTATATTAATCATGTTATAAAATGTGGACAGGATGGTGCATGTGTATGTGTGCATGTCCATATGTCCATGTTGTGTGCTTGTATGTGTGTGCTCTGTGTGTAGATATGTGCCAGAGATGACATTGTTCCCCCCCCATGTATGTGTGTATATTTGTGATTGTACATGTATGGGTATGTGTTTGTGTGTGCATATGTGTATGTGTATATGTATGTGTGTCTATATATGTGTGTCTATATATGTGGGTATGTGGGTATATGTGTGTATGTGTGTGTTTCTGTGTTTCTGTATATATATGTATGTGTGTATGTGTAGGTATGTGTGTATGTATGTATGTCTGTATGTATGTATATATGTGTATGTGTGCATATGTGTGTATGTATGTCTCTTTATGTGGGTATATGTATGTGTATGTATGTGTGTGCATGTGTGTATGTGTGTATATGCGTATATGTGTATGTATATATATATGTGTGTATGTATGTGTATGCATATGTGTGTTCATGTGTGTATGTGTATATATATATATGTCTGTGGGTGTATATATGTGTATGTATGTATACGTATGTGCATGCGTATATGTGTGTGTATGTATGTGTATGTATATGTGTGTATGTATGTGTATGTATATGTGTGTGCATGTGTGTATGTGTATATATATGTGTGTATGTGTGGGTGTGTACATGTGTTTGTGTGTGTGTCTGTGTGTGTATGTTTTCCACAATGGGTCTCATTGTTTCTCCTAGACTGTTCTCAAGCTCTGGAAACATCCTCTTACCTCAGCCTTCCATGTGATTTACTTTCTTTACCTAAGACTTTTAAGAAAATAAACATTTGATATGTGGTTTGTGTGTGTGTGTGTGTGTGTGTGTGTGTGTGTGTGTGTTTGTGATTTTTCACAGAGTGAAATGATGGTGTCTGTTTTGTTAGTCTCATAACTCAGTCTCATTGTTTCCTGTCCTGGGAGCTTTTCCATCCAGTTCTACTGGCCAGGGTTTGCAGATAAAGGACAACTCTTTCAGTATGGTTCTCAACAAGCTAGCACACCAGATGAATAATGTGTCCACACCATGCCATATGTACCTATAATACATAGGCATGTATATTTTATATATGTATATTATTCCTATAGCAGTCCTCCTATATACAGTGGGGTCATGGAGGACAAAGGATTGAAAACTCAGTGTTGTAAAACCAAAATGAAATTTAGATAGGTTTACAAAGATGTGTGGTCTAAGGATGTGGCTCAATGACAGAGCATCTTCCCAGGCACGTGCAGATAGTACTGACACAATGGGCTGGGCACTATATCAATCACGTATAAAATGTTTTTAAAACTAAAGAAGGCAGTCACAAGAACTAGTAAGTAAAAAGGATACCAAGAACAGACAGAAAGATTTTAAACTAAACACAGAACTACTGGAAGTATAGATATGAAAATTGAAATATAAAATGTAATGGGGGTGGTTAGGTACCAGGTTAGGTATAGCTTTAGAAATTATCTGTAAAACAGAAGGCATGTGAGAAGAAATTCTGAGAATATAAAGCAAAGAAAGATGGTCAGATTGGACCGAAGAAGAAACATTGACCTTTCTAATGTCTATAAAGGACACATCTTAGATTCCAAAGTACAAATACACTGACAGTACATGGAAGGAAATACAACTTACAACTGTTTAAAGCGTGACAGGAAAGAATCATTGTGGTTTTATAGTGTACTCAAATTCAAGACAACAGATGTTAGAAGACTGAAGGGACTGTTCCTGATACCACCACAACAGAGCAAGAAGACACAATTATAAACCTCTCCAAATACATTGACAAAACCTCACAGAATTAGAAAGAAAAACAGACTTTACCCATTATATTTGCAAATTTTAAGAATATCCTTCCAAGTCAGGCAGCAGTGACTTTAATCCCAGCAACTCAAGAGGCAGAGGCAGGCAGATCTCTTTGAGTTTGAGGCCACCATGATCTACAGAGCATGTTCCAGGACAGTTAGGGCTACACAGAGAGACCCTGATTCAAAAACCCAAAGAAGGACAGAGAGTCAGTGAGGACCCTGAGGCCATGGTTAGCACCAGCTGAGCTGATACATATAGCACAATTCAACCAACAATAGATAGATGGACATGTAATATTTCCCATGTATTATATTGCAGCCGGGAAATTACATCTCCATATATTTAAAACATTGTAGCCATAAGAGGTATTGCTGATCAGAGAAAGGTTAAATTAGAAATTAAAAATAGGAAAAAAAAACCCATAGATAGATCTCTAGTATTTCTAAAGTAAACACACTCTGTGAACTGAAGAAGAACTCGTGAGGGCTCTGGAAAATATCTTGAACTGAGCCAAGTGGCAACAGACAACATGAAAATTATAGTTGCAGCTCAAGTTAGCAGAGGGGATAATTTAGAGTTTTGAACACTTTTATTAAAAATCTAAAATCAACAGTATAAAATGGATAAGAAAAAAGAGACCAATTCAAACATAAAATAAATAGAATGAAGGAAATAATAAGGGATGGTGTAGAAATGAACAAAAGGAGAAAAAGAACAGGAGAAACCAATAAAGTAAAAAGTTGACTTTTCAAAAAGAGCAACAAAATATATAAAACGTTAGATAAATGACAAAGGGGAAAATAGAAGATTCAAAATCAAGCTGAGAGCCAGTTGAAAGCAAAAAGCTTAGGAGGAAACAGATAACTTCATGTGAGCAAAGATGTGATTTAGAATAGGAAATGGTCAAATTTCTAAACAGACACATTACTAAAACAAATTTAAAAGAAAAAAATTAACCTTAATAAAATTAATAATAAAAGCTCAGAATCGGCAAGGCAGCCGGTGCAGGATCCTTTCTACCTCCCTCTTCACCTAGGAGGAGGTTCTGCAGATCCTCAGCCCTCTCTGCCCCTTCACCACAAGCAGAGAGCTTGTCTTTGGGGAATGCTCCAACCCAGAGACTCAGGTGAGATCTCCATTTTTCTCTCTGGTGATCTTTTAAGGTGGGACCAGAGAGGAGGCTCAGACCTCAGAAGAGGCAGGGTAGCTAGCACAGGATCCTTTCTACCTCCCTCTTCACCTAGGAGGAGGTACTGCAGATCCCTGCAAGTAGAAAGCCTGTCTCCAGTGTTTGTTCTGACCCCAGGACTCAGGAGGGACAACTGATCCACAGTCCACTGCACACAGGTCTTACCTGAGGAGAGCTGATCTCCCAGAAGTGCTGACACAGGCTTACAGACCCACAGGAGGAACAAGCTCCAGCCAGAGACAACAAGAACATCTAACACCAGAGATCAACAGATGGCAAAAGGCAAACAAAAGAATCTTACCAACAGAAACCAAGACTACTTGGCTTCATCAGAACCTAGTACTCCCACCACAGCAAGTCCTGGATATTCCAAAACACTAGAAAAGCAAGATTTGGATCTAAAATCATATCTCACTATGGTGATAGAAGAATTTAAGAAGAGCATGAATAACTCCTTTAACGAAATACAGGAGAACACAGGTAAACAGGTTCAAACCCTTAAAGAGGAAACACAAACATCCCTGAAATAATTACAGGAAAACACAATCAAATAGGTGAAGGATCTGAACAAAACCATCCAGGACTTAAAAATGGAAGTAGAAACAGTTAAGAAATCACAAAGAGAGACAACTCTGGATATAGAAAACCTTGGAAAGAAATCAGGAGTCATAGATGCAAGCATCACTAACAGAATACAGGAGATAGAAGAGAGAATCTCAGGTGCAGAAGACACCATAGAAAACATTGACACAACAGTCAAAGAAAACACAAAATGTAAAAAGCTCCTAACTCAAAACATCCAGGAAATCCAGGACACAATGAGAAGACCAAACCTAAGGATAATAGGTATAGAAGAGAGTGAAGACCTCCAACTTAAAGGGCCAGTAAATATCTTCAACAAAATTATAGAAGAATACTTCCCTAATATAAAGAAAGAGATGCCCATGAAGAAGCCTATAGAACTCCAAATAGACTGGACCAAAAAAGAAATTCCTCCAGGAACATAATAGTCAAAACACCAAATGTACAAAACAAAGAAAAAATACTAAAAGCAGTAAGGGAAAAAGGTCAAGTACGTATAAAGGCAGAGCTATCAGAGTTACACCAGACTTCTCTCCAGAGACTATGAAAGCCAGGTTCCTAGGTTGATGTCATACAGACCTTAAGAGGACACAAATGCCAGCCCAGGCTACTATACCCTGCAAAACTCTCAATTACCATAGATGGAGAGACCAAAGTATTCAGTAACAAAACCAAATTTACACAATATGTTTCCATAAAACCAGCCCTTCAAAGGGTAATAAATGGAAAACTTCAACACAAGGAGGGAAACTACATCCTAGAAAAAGCAAAAAAGTAATTTGCTAACAAAATTAAAAGAAGATAGACACATTAACAGATTTGCAACCCTAACAACAAAAATAACAGGAAGCAACAATTACCTTTCCTTAATATCTATTAATATCAATGGACTCAATTCCCCAATAAAAAGACATAGACTATCAGACTGGGTACATAAACAGGACCCAATATTTTGTTGCATACAGGAAACCCATCTGAGTGACAAAGATAGATACTACCTCAGAATAAAAGGATGGAAAACAATTCTCCAAGCCAATGGTCCCAATAAAAAAGCTGGAGTAGCCATTCTAACATCGAATAAAATCGATTTTCACCCTAAAGTGATCAAAAAGGATAAGGAGGGACACTTCATATTCATCAAAGTTATGATCTACCAAGAGGAACTTTCAATTCTGAACCTCTATGGTCCAAATGCAAGGGCATCTACATTCATAAAAGAACCTTTACTAAAGCTCAAAGCACACATTACAACGCACACAATAATAGTGGGAGATTTCAATACCCCACTCTCTGTAATGGACAGATCATGGAAACAGAAACTAAACAAAGACACGGTGAGACTAACAGAAGTTATGAAACAGATGGATTTAACAGATATCTATAGAACTTTTAATCTTCTTCCTAGCACCTCATGGTACCTTCTCCAAAATTCACCATATAATTGGTCACAAATCAGGCCTCAACAGATACAAGATTGAAATAATTCCTTGTATCCTATCAGACCACCATGGACTAAGGCCTCTACTCAATAACAACATAAATAATAGAATGCCCCCACACACGTGGAAGCTCAACAACACTCTACTCAATGATAACTTGGTCAAGGAAGAAATAAAGAAAGAAATACCCAAACTTATGGGTCATAATGAAAGCAGTCTAAGAGGAAAACTCATAGCTTTGAGTGCCTCCAAAAAGAAACTGGAGAGAGCATACACCAGCAATTTGACAGCACACCTGAAGGCGCTAGAAGAAAAAGAAGCAAATTCACCCAAGAGGAGTCAAAGGCAGGAAATAATCAAACTCAGGGCTGAAATCAACCAAATAGAAACAAAAAGAACTATACAAAGAATCAACCAAACCAGGAGCTGGTTCTTTGAGAAAGTCAACAAAATAGATAAACCCTTAGCCAGACTAACTAGAGGGCACAGAGACAGTATCCTAATTAACAAGATCAGAAATGAAAAGGGAAATATAACAACAGAAACTGAAGAAATCCAAAAAATTATGACATCCTACTACAAAAGCTTATACTCAACAAAACTGGAAAACCTGAATGAAATGGACAATTTTCTAGACAGATACCAGGTACCAAAGTTAAATCAAGACCAGATCAACAATCTAAACAGTCCCATATCTGCTAATGAAATGGAAACAGTCATTAATAGTCTCCCAACCCAAAAAAAAAAGCCCAGGACCAGATGGGTTTAGTGCAGAGTTTAGTGCAAAGAAGACCTAATACCAATACTCCTCAAACTATTCCACAAAATAGAAAAAGAAGCTACTCTACCCAATTCATTCTACAAAGCCACAATTACTCTTCTACCTAAACCACACAAAGACCTAACAAAGAAAGAAATCTTCAGACCAATTTCCCTTATGAATATTGATGCAGTGATGAACAATGGAGCAGAGACTGAAGGAAGGACAATCCAGAGACTGCTCCACCTGGGAATCCTTCCCATATTCAATCATCAAATCCAAACACTATTGTGGATGCTAGCAAGTGCTGGCTGACAGGAGCCTGATATAGCTGTCTCCTGAGAGGTACCCAACTAATACAGAAGTAGAGGCTCACAGCCATCCATTGGATTGAGTACAAGGTCCCCAATGAAGGAGCTAGAAAAAGGACCTAAGGAGCTGAAGGGTTTGCAGCCCCTTAATGAACAACAATATGAACTGACTTGTACCTTCAGAGCTCCCAGGGACTAAACTACCAACCAAAGAGTACAAATGGGGTGACTCATGGCTCCAGCAGCATGAGTATAGCAGAGGATGGCCAAGTTGGTCATCAATGGGAGGAGAGGACCTTGGCCCTGTGAAGGTTCTAATCCCCAGTGCAGGAGAGTGCCAGGGCCAGTAAGCAGGAGGGGGAGGGATGGTGAGCAGGGGGTAGGGGGAGGAAACGGGATTGTTTTAGTTTTTGTTTATTTTATTTTATTTTTTGGAGGGGAGCCTGGGAAAGGAGATATTGTAAATAAAGAAAACATCTAATTCAAAAAATTAAAAATAAAGACATTGAATTAGCGATTTCAAACTCCTCAAAACAAACAGACAAAAACCATTCAAATAACAGTTTTTAAAAAAAGAGCTACAAAAGTCTCTATGGCTTTATTAGTACATTTTTATACTTAAAAAAATATCAGTCCTACCCCAAATCTTTCAAAAGTATAGTAGGATCAGCTTCCACTTAATTTTTTGATTACAATACGCATCAGAAAAAGACATCATAAGAAAAAGTACTCCAGACCAACATGTATTTTAAAGATTGATTTTTATTTTATATGTATGAATGAGTGCTTATGTGTGTGTATGTGCACCGTGTGCATGCCCAGTGCTGGGAGAGGCCAGAACATGACACTAGATCCCCTGGAATGGATTTGCAGTTGATTGTGAGCTGCCACATGGGTGCTAGGGACTAATTTCAGGTTCTCTGCTCGAGCAGCCAAGGGCTCCTAGCCACAGAGCCCTCTCTCCAAGTCCAGGCTCTTTGCTGGTACGTGCTTGTGCTTGTCATCTGTATATCTTTGAGGAATGTTTACTTAAATGTTTGGGCTGTTGTAACGTAGGGAGGAGATAATGGGTTCCATTTGGTGATGATGGGAGGTTTCCAGCGATGGATGCCTGTGAGAGCCAGGCACAATGCGGACTTCTCTAAGGACACAGAACAGTACATCTAGAAATGGCTAAATGGCAAGTTTTATATGGTGTATCCTTTGAAAATTGAAAAAAAAACAAAGTAGGAAAAATAATATGAGAATGAATAACCGTTTGTTACCATTGTCAGAAATTTAAGAAGATACTCATCAGTGGTATACAGATGAGCAAGAGGTATTATAAAGGAAGCTGAACATGATTAGCCATTCTAGAGATGGAAATCAAAACCAAGATACCAGCACTCACTCACTAGCACTGCTGCAATTGATTAGAGATACTCAGCATTAGTGAGCATGTGGAGAGATTGGTAGCTCCATATGCTGCTAGTGGGAATACAGAATTATATGGCTTGATGATTTTTTAAAAATGTAAACATATACTTAGCATATAACCCAGAAAATTCACTGTTATCTATTCAAGAAAGATTTGTTCATACAGGTTTGTATACACGGCATCATTAGTAATAGCTGATCATGAACAAGTGGGCAAGCGGCTGAGGTGACTCCATGCCGTGGATTGACAGAGCAGAGCGAGCATACAGGTCCTGATACATGGGGCAATACTGATCACATTAGCTGCCTTTTGTATTTATTTACGTGACTATAATTACATCAGGTTCCCTTCCCTGTCCTCCAAATCCTCCCACATACCTCTCCTTCCCCCTCTCTCTGTTAAGGGTGTGTGTGTGTCTTTCTCTCACCTAGAAAGAGAGTCAAAATGAGGAATTGCACATAAATACAACCTGCTAAGTTCACATATGTTACTGGTATGTATATGTTCTCGGGGCTGACCATGTGACAGTGGACATTAGTGACTTCTGTAGTTGCTGTGTCATGGAGACTGATACAAACACTTGCAAAGGAGGAGAAAAAAGCACCATTTAGTGGCTTCAGCCCATAATTCTTGGTTCAATTGATTCTGGGCCTGTGGTAAATGACAAGAGGTAATTTTCTAAAATACTTGTTTTATTATTTATGTGTATGGATGTGTGTGTTCAGGGTCTCTCAGAGACAAGAAGAGTGCCTTGGGTCCTCTGGAGCTGAAGTAATAGGTAGTTTTGAGTCACATGCTATGGGTCCCAGGAACTGAACTTGGTTCCTCTGAAGTGCAAGCTCTTAACCACTTAGCTACCTCTTCAGGCCCAAGATGCTTCTTAACAACATGGTTTTAGGTATAGGAAACAGAGAGTGAGAAAGGGACCCATAACAACCTACAAAGTCATGCCCCCTTGGAACCTGCTTCTAACAGCTAGGTACCACATCTAGAACCTTCCTCTAGCTAGAAACCAGTCAGAGACTCAATATATGAACCTTTGGGGTACATTTTACCTTCAAACCAAAACAATCACATACTTGAATGGGGTGTTATTCAGGATACCCCAATTTCAGGATGATGATTACTTCTGTGTTGAAGATCTTTGGGCCACTGTTTGGGAAAAATACATCAGGTTCATGTATTGTTAACAGCTTCCTGGTTTTTTGGTTAATGATATAAATTCACATGTAAATTCATAAGTAATAGTTTTAACTGTCAACTTGACCTAATCTACAATCACCTAGAAAGAGCGTCATAATGAGGGATTGTCTGGACCAGCTTAGTCTGTGGACAGGTCTGTGGAGGGTTGTCTTGATTACAGTTAGTGGTGTGGGAAGACCTCGCCAGCTGCATGTAGCACCATTCCCTGGCCTTGATCCTAGACTGTGTAGGATGGAGGAAGTGGGTTGTAAGGGTGCATGCTTCAGTTCATTTCTCTCTGTCCTTGACTGTGGATGTGATGTGACCAGCTGCTTCAAGTTTCTATGGCATTAACTTCTCTACAATGACAGGCTATAACCTGGAATTGGGAGTTTTAAAAAAAATGCTTTCTCCCTTAAGTTAGTCACTTTTTGTTAGGGTAATTTATCACAGCAATAAGGGAATAAACCAAGACAATATATATATGTATGTGTGTGTATACACACACACTTATATATACACATATTAATATATTTAATATATATAGTGTATATAATATGTTTATATAATAATATATGTAATATATACCTATATTAAAACATTTTTATTTGGGGAAGAGTATGGTATTTGTGTGTGGTGTATCATGTGAGTGTGTGCCTCCATTCACATTTACAGAAGCCAGCAGGATATTGAGCATCCTCTGTCTCTCTCTGCCTTGTTACCTTAAGGGTAATCAGGGTCTCTCACTGGACTGGAAGCCCACTGTTCTGGCTAGGCTGGCTAGCTCCCAGGATCTACTTGTCTCCTGCCTGGTTCTTTATGTGGGTATTGCGATTTGATCTTAGGTCCTCATGCTTGCAGAACAAGTGCCCCTGCCCACTGAGCCATCTCTCCAGCTTCCAAACAAGTATTTTAAGATAATTTTTATTCTTTTTGTGTATGTTTTGATATGTCTGATGCTTTTGTGTGTGAATATATGCACACATGTGGGTACCCAGCAAAGCCAGAGAGAGCATTGGATCATTTAGAGGTGGAGTTACAGGTATTTGTAGATTACCTCATACGGGTACTGGGATCTGAACTCTGGGCCACATGCCTGAGCAGCAAGCACTCTTAACCACTGGGCCACTTTTCCAGCCCTTAAGATGAATTTTAAAACAAGACCAAGTTCTATGGTGCTACAACTTGTTCCTGTGTGGATTGCTCTTACTCTCTGCTGAGCTGAGCTTCATTCTTGGCATCTCACATATATATGCTCACAGGATTTTGAATCCTGCAATTATTCTGTGGGTGTTTTTTTTTTCCAGTCAAGCACTTGCCTTTAGAACTGACTCTTCAGCTGGCTCTTCCTCAGTTACTTTTTTCCTTTCCGTATTTAAGTGGCTTACTGTTGTTCCACACTTTTCCATGAAAATAATTCCCAGGAGCTCTTGCCACCAGGCTTGGCTTCAAGCCGGCTCCACTTCCTCTAACTAGTCAGCGCTCCACTTTATAGCCTCGGGGCAACATGGCAGTCAGCTTCCTGTACTGTGACAGACTGATTTTAAATTGGGAATGGTTGTTCTGGTCTCTCTGGGCTGGTGGCCTGAGCGGACCTTGGGCACAAGCTCTGTAGCCAGTCCCACAATACCCAGAGGAAGCTCCACTCCTAGGAACTCTGAAACTCTCAGGATCAGAGGTGAAGGGGACCCAGCATCTGTAACAACACAGGAAGTAACTGGGACCTGCGGGGCCAGGCACACAGGAACTCCACCAGTAGAGTGGCCCGGGTTCCTTCCAGTCTCTCTGGGCTGGTGTCCTGAGCAGACCTTGGGCACAAGCTCTACAGCCAGTCCCACAACACTCAGAGGAAGCTGCTGCACTCCCATGTGCTCTAACAAGCCCAAGGTCACAGGATCCCAAAATCACAGGGTCATAGAGACTGCCTGACTCTGAGGAGTTCTGATACAACCAGGATCACAGGAAGGACAGGTTTCAGTATGACTTAGCAAGGGCAGGTAGCCCTAGAGATAACTAGATGGCAGGGGGCAAGGGTAAGAAAATAAACAACACAAACCAAGATCACTTGGCATCATCAGAACCCAATTCTCCCACCATAGCCAGTCCTGTACACTCCATCACACCAGAAACGCAAGATTCCGATCTAAAATCACTTATCATGATGATGATGCAGGACCTTAAGAAAGTCATAAATAGCACCCTCAAAGAAATACAGGAGAACACAGGTAAAGAGCTAGAAGCTCTTAAAGAGGAAACACAAAAATCCCTTAAAGATCTACAGGAAAACACAATCAAACAGGTGAAGGAAATGAGCAAAACCATTCAGAATCTAAAAATGGAAATAGAAACAATAAAGAAATCAGAAAGAGAGAAAACCCTGGAGATACAAAACCTAGGAAAGAAATCAGGAGTCATACATGTAAACATCACCAACAGAATACAAGAGATAGAAGAGAGAATCTCAGGGGCAGAAGACACCATAGAAAACATTGACACAACAGTCAAAGAAAATGCAAAAAGCAAAAAGATCCTAACCCAAAACATCCAGGAAATCCAGGATGCAATGAGAAGACCAAACCTAAGGATAATAGGTATAGAAGAGAGTGAAGACTCCCAATGTAATGGGCCAGTAAATATCTTTAACAAAATTGTAGAAGAGAACTTCCCTAACCTAAAGAAAGAGATGTCCATGAACATACAAGAAGCCTACAGAACTCCAAATAGACTAGACCAGAAAAGAAATTCCTCCCATCACATAATAATAAAAACATCAAATGCACTAAACAAAGAAAGATTTTTAAAAGCAGTAAGGGAAAAAAGCAAGTAACATATAAAGGCGGGCCTATCAGAATTACGGCAGACTTCTCACCAGAGACCATGAAAGCTAGAAGATCCTGGTCAGATGTCATACAGACCCTAAGAGAACACAAATGCCAGCCCAGGCTACTATACCCAGTAAAACTCTCAATTACCATAGATGGAGAAAACAAGATATTCTATGACAAAACCAAATTTACACAATATCTTTCTACAAATCCAGCCCTCCAGAGGATAATAGATGGAAAATATCAACATAAGGAGCAAAA
>JADRCD010208442.1:0-12575 GCA_019843815.1 Montemys delectorum | reverse complement strand
GGAACCAGAGCGGGCTGGAACCTTGTCAAGTCCTGAACCTCTCTCAAGGTGTCTTCCCTATCGTCCTGGTGCAAAGTACTTTCTCTTTAGATGTTCTCGGATGCGTTGGCTTTCTAGTTGTGATAGAAGCAACTCGAGGAAGGAGAAAGGCTTCCTTTCGGTTGCAATTTAGAAACACAACTCCTCATGGTGGGGAGGGGGTGGATGGTGTCTACCATGGATCAGCCCGTGGTGGCAGGAGTTTGTGGTGTAACTTCTTCATACATTTGTGTGTCCGAGCTCAGGTCAACCAAAGAGGCAAGACAAAGGCCCTCAAGCCAGCCTCTGTGACCCACCACTGTGGCCACTAGCCATGTGTCTTTTATCCGAAGGTTCCACAACCTTCCCGAATGGTTTCACGAGCTAAGGCTAAAGCATTGGAACACATCATGGAGGACGTTTCATACTTAAAATGTGAAGGATTTGAATCCCTTTTGTTTCTAAGTCCTCTTTGCCGGAAGCTTCAAACACACATGCAACTTCCCCTGCTTTCTCAGCTAAACAGTGCACTTCCCCCACTCTGCTTTCTTTTTACTTCCAATTCTCAGTGTAAACCTGGCTGAAAGCTGTGAGCGACAACCACATCACAGCCTCGGCGCTCTGCTGCTTTGACATTCTCTCCGCCAAATTGACTAGTTCATTATTTTTTAATTCAGCCACACCCCAAATTTCAGGGCGTGGGCACTTTCTTTGACTGAATGTGGGCAGACCTTGTGTAAGACTGTGACATGAATGACGGCTTTCAATCTCTTGCCAGAGTGCCCTTAAGCTTTACTTATAGAATTCTCGGGTTTCTGCAGTCCGAGTCTTGCAACTCCTCCCGTAAGCAGTTCCAAAGGCCAAGACCCATCGGTCTGGTTTAGTTACAGCAGTGAACACACTGCTCTGGCGTTGCCTTTCTGCATTATTTACTTTTGTGCACTGCCACTAAAATGCTTTATGAGGAAAACTTAATAGAGAAGCTTTATTTTGTCTAGCTGTTACAGAAGGTTTCAGTGCACCACATCAGGGAAGGCGTGGCAGAGTCGCTGAAATCGTGGTGGAGGATTCTGTTGGTAGAGGCTTCTCCCAGCACAGCAGAAGGCACAGAGAATGGCAGGGATCAGAGGCCAGGTAAAAAAGCCTCCTCTAATGATCTGCTTCTGTCTAGGCTCCACTTTTCCTAATAGAGCCAGCAGCTGGTAAAGGAGCATCCAAGATATAAGGCTGCTGGGGATCATTTCAGATTCAAACCACATCAGATTGGAGGATGAGACTTAAAATCAAATGTCTCATGACTGTTGATTGAGAATAAAATCAGCCTAGTGGAGAGTGCAGAAAATGACATTTGCTTGGGGCTAATTAGGAAAGTAATCTTGGAAAACACAGATTCCAGCAATTGTGAAACTGCTGTGAGATTTTTACAAAGTTTTGGAGGTATTTATAGCTCTCAACCAGAAAGGAGGGGTGGAAATTATATCATTTGTTAGGATGAAGTTCTGATTGGTGCCTGCCAAAGTTAAAAGTGACTTAAAAAAAAAAAAAAAGAACAGGCAAGATATTGTTTCAGTCTCTGAGGGGTTTGGAGAAAATTTGTGTAGAAAGTCAAGAAGAAATTAATGAAAAATATTTTAGGAAAAGGCCCAAAGTCAGATTGCTTAGGGTTTGAGTGTAGGGTATTTGCAATGCAGTTCAAAGACACAGCTTAGCCAAGGATTAGCAATGCTTTCAAAAAAACCACTGTCAGTGAATTTGGTTTAATTCTGGGATAGATTTTCATTATTTTACAAAATATATGAGATGAAATGGGGAAAAAGGCTTATTTTGGCTCATGGTTTAAACTTGTTTCTTGATTTCCTACTTCGGACCTGTGTCAGCACAATATATTGTGTTGGGTACATAGTAGAGGGAGTGTTAATCTCACAAGCCAAGAAAGCCAAATTTGAAGCAAGTGTTAAATTAAATACAGGCCAGGTTAATGGACTCTGGCTAGGTCTTTTTAGGTTTCCCAGGAAATGGCCACAAGTCATGTTTTGAAAGGGCTTATAAAGACAAAATCATAAAGCCACCATATTTCCCATCAGGTCCAACCAGGGGCAAGCATGTATCCTAACGTACTTCCTGCCTGTGTACCTCCTGCCTACATCCAATCAGAGACAAGCCTACATTCTGACGTACTTGCTGCCTATGGTTCTCCCACCCACTTGTGTAATCAAGTACATTTGATGGTGGAGTTGGGTCAAACAAACTTAGGGGGAGTGAAATTATGGCTTTTATCTCCCATAAAGAATAGCCTCCAGCATTTCAGGAGTCATCTGCCCTTGGGCTTACAAGTTACAGACATTTTTGTTTCATGGATCTCTTAGGCACAGTGACTAAAACATAGTTTGGCTCTCACACAAGCTTGTTCTCACAAGGGCAAAGAGAGACATGGAAAGGTTTCTAATATCCCCTTTAAGATCATGCTGCCAGTGACCTAACTTCTTCCAACTAGCCCCCAGTCAGTTGTGTAAGGTCCCAGTCGCACCAGGAGCAAGCTGGAGAGAGCAGGACTAATCACATGAGCTTTTGTAGGACTTTCATGACCCAGGCTGTAGCACGCCCTCTCCGTGACAAGGTTCCCTCCTTCTCCTAGCTCTAGTCAAGGTCATCTAATCTTTCAAAGTCCTGACCTTAGGGTTTGATCTCATGGATTGGTTAAGTGAAAATTCTCCATACTCTCTCTCCTGACCAAATTCCTTCCCTCATTCCCCACATCTTATTGCTTGGTCCGCTTCAGCAGCCATCCTGCTGGGTCCATCTAGCAAGACTTCCTAAGCTTTAATGTTTCCTTTTGGTAATTTTATCTCTACTTACCCCTGTCCAGGTCCTTAACTGAAAAAAAAAAAAAACTTCCCTTAGTTTTGTATTTAAAGACGAGCCCCATTTATCTCCGCTTCTATAACCCCCACCCCTGTCGTGTGGCCCTTAACAGAGTCTGCCTTGTCATTAACAAGTGTCAGGAAAACTTTTCTTAGTTTTTGTGACTGAACAATTAAATGAACCCGCTGGCTTCACTGACTCTGACTTAAAAATGATAGACCTCTGAGTTACCCAGATGGACCATGTGCCTTCAGCTTCTCCCTCACAAACTGTTCTATAGGGACTGTTCTATATGTGGTTATGGTAACAGTCTCCTAGAACACCATTGCCCTCTCCTTTTCTTCCTTGTTTTTTACATTTTTTAAATTAAAATATGATTACATCATGCCACCCTTCTTCCCCTGCCTCCAAACCCTCCCATCTCTCCTTCCTTCCCCACCTCCCATGTCCTCCTCTTACTCCCTCTTAAATTCACAACTCCTTTTTCTTTGATTATTATTGTTCAACCTGCTGAGTCTGTGTAGTGTGTCTTGTAGATATATGGTTTTGGGATTGACCACTTTGTATTGGATAATCAATTAGGGGGCTCACCCCCTAGATAGACTAATTCCCACTCTCTCACCAGTCATAAGTTGCCTATAGTTCTTTGTCTAGAGGTGGGATCCTGTTAGATTTCCCCCCTCCCAGTTAGCATGTCTATTGATATGGTCATCATTCAGGTTTTGTTTAGCAGCCATATTGTTGAGGTGTCACGGGTGTGTCTTCCTTTTAATCTTTAGGATTCACATTCTCACAGCAGACTTCCTTGCCCTCTGGCTTTTACAACCTTTATACCTTCTCTTATGCAGTGTTCCCTGAGCCTTAGATGCTGGAGTTGTGCTGTAGACAATTGAGTTATTTCTTCATTTATGACCAGCTGCAGTTTTCTGTAATGGTCCCTCCATTTGCTATAAAGAGACCCTTCTTTGATACGAGAAAAGAACCCCATTAATCTGTGGATATAAGGATATGTTTCAGGATGCAGTTAGGGATTATGTTGATCTAGTAAAGTGGTGGCAATAGATTCTATTAAGATCCATGACTTCACTACTCCAGGGTAAATGGCTAGGTTTCTAATAGGAGGCATGGTTTCCTTCCTGTGGAATGGACTATAAATCCAATTATATTCAGTTGGTTACCACCAATATATGAGTACTATTCTGCCATTAGGGATATTTTGCCATGCAGGTCATTGTTGTGGTTCATGGGCGACATATTTAGGTAGGACTATTAATTGTCCCTCATCCCTCTATTAGGAGCTTGCGCAGTACTTTCTGATTTTATGAAATCTAGACCACAGGAAAGAGGCTTTCAGGCTAGATCCAGATCAAATTTAGAGACTTACCTTCAACCTCTGAAAGGCAGCCAAGGGCAACAGCAATAGCCTATGGTGTTTTGAGTCTCTTGGACTACCCTGACCCACAACTATTCAATGTACGTTTCTCATGCTGTGTGTTAGGCTATGGCTCTTGTGGGGAGCACTGTCAGCCCAGGTAGCATATCCACATTGAAGGTATGATTTTGAGGATTCTTTATACTGACTTCCAGAGTCAATGCCACATTACTTTGCACTCCATCAACAGTGAAGGAAGGAGGGTTCCGAGTTCTACAACCTTCCCAGCATTTGTTGTCAGTTTTTGAGTTGACCTTAGACATTTTGGGATGAGATGAAATCTAAAGTTGTTTTGATTTGCATTTCCCTAATTGCCAAGAACAACAAAAACTTTTCCTGGTAGTTCTTAGCTTTCTTATTTCTTCTCTTGAGCACTGTCTGTTCAGATCCAGTTTTCAACCTACTTTTCAATTGAGTAATTTGTTTCCTTAATTCTGCTTTTTGAGTTCTTCTTTATATATATTCTGGATATCAACCCTCTGTCAGATGCGTAGCCGACAAAAATTTTCCCCCTCTCTGTACCAAAAGCAATGTATGGATTCAACTCAATCTCAGACAAAGTCCCCACAGCACTAAATAGAAGTAGAAAAAGCCCTAAAACTCATATGGAACCAAGGAAGATCCCAAATAGCTAAATTAATCCTGAACAAAAAGAATAATATCAGAGAGTTAACTATTCTAAGTTTCAAGATATATTATAGAACTATAATACAAACAATATGGTGTTGGCATAAAAATAAGCATGTAGATTAGTGAAAATAAAACAAAACAACCCCAACCTGAGTACACAGAACTACAGTGATCTGATGCTTGACAAAGATGCTCAAAACATCAACACATGGTGGTGGGGAAGCTTGGTGACTGTATGCATTAAGAATGAAATTAGGTCTGTATCTATCACCCTGCCCAAGAAAATGACTCCAAAATGGATCAATGACTTCATTTTGAAACTGAAAAACTCTAAGACTGCTAGAAGAAAATATAGGCAAGTTACAGGTATAGGTAAGAGCTTTCTGACCACAGCAGACTCTACTTGACAAGTGGGACTTCACTAAACTAAAAAGCTCCAGTATAGCTAAAGAAGCAATCTATGCCTGAAGACCAGGGCCTCTTATATTCTTGGTTATGAGCATAGCCTCTAATGGCTCTGCCGTCTCTCTAGCTTCTTAAACTGGTTCTGCCTGTGACCCCTTTTCAATCTAGAAATTGTTACATAATGTCAGGTTAATAGGTGTATAAAGCAAACATTTGCTGATAATAAACCACAAATAAATCTATTTTAAATGAATTCTCTGGTGTATATAATTTTGCCATTTATAAAATTTGAAATTAAATGTGCTTACTTGTAACATGGATATGCTTGATTATTTATACATAATGGACTAAGTCTTGGCCTAATACTTGATACCTCAGGGTGAACATTTTGAATGTTTTCAGACTTGATTGATATTTTGATTATAATTGCCAGTGCTGAGAATTATTCTTCATATTAATACATAATACAGAATTTTCAAGGTGAATTTGGAAATTGTTGAGAAGTCTGCCCTAATCACAAGATAAAATTTAGTCACTGATTTTTTTTTTTAGTGGTATGTGGGAGGGTGATACCCAAAGAGAAGACTTCTCAGAAAAGGGGAGGGGCAATAGGGAGAGGATCTGCATGAGGGGGGACTTGGAGGAGAGGCAGCTGGGACTGGGATATAAAGTGAATAAAAAATTAAAAAAATTGAATTCAGAAAGAATTCAATTAAAAAAGAATAAATTATTAAAAAATGAAATTCAAGTCAGCAACTAAATTGACAAATTTAAAAATCAACTTTTGTAACAGAACATAATCCAAAGACACACTAATGTGATGCTCACATGCTAAGGAAGAGAGACAGGAAACTATCGGGTAAATCCAAATTAAGTGTAGAGTAAGGACACTGTAATCCACAGCACACAGTAGTTCACAGTCCAAGCCAAGGTCTGTTTCAGGAAGCATTAGCTAGCCTTATGTGGCATGGTGGCATGTGTCATGCAGTTCAAATGCTGGGTGTTCACAATCCAGGCTACAGTAGTATCGGATACCACACAGGTGAGTGATGCCAGCAACACCCAGGCTCATCTTGCGTTTGACTTTTGGTTGTTGGGACAACAGGTAAATAAACAGGAAACCCTTTCCTTCAGTGACAGCCGTGACTGCCATCCATCCTTTTCTGCATACACCCGTGTCTTCCACCTCTGTTAGCTTCCGCTGCCCAGGCCACCCACTGTTTCTCTGAGTACACTCGGAATTCTGGGCTTTCTTGTACTGGAGCTATGTAGGTGGCTGTGAGTCTTTAGCCACGGTTATCTCGTTATTGGTGGATATTGGTTGCTCTCTTTTCTGTGGTCTCAGAGACAGAGGACTCTGGGAAAATAGGACAAGAAGTCAAACTGTAGGGAATGATGGAGAGCAAAGGGGACACAGATAAAACAGCCCAGCCTTTGAACCTTTGTGACCAATGGTTCTTCCTTTGGTGGGCTCAGCTGTGGAAATAGCAATGAACATGACTAAGTTTCGTACTTCACTTTGATGTTTTCTTTATAGGTAGGGCCTCCTGTCCTAACTCAGAAGTGACCCTGAAGTGGCCCCTGAAAACCATGTCCCTCATCAGGCATTCATTTGCTCCTGTTAATGCTTGTCAACTTGGAGACTCCTACCTCCAAATAGAAAAGGAGTCATAACGATTCAGGCAGAACTGAAGATAATCTAAAGAGAGACGTGTGCACCACTCCACAGCTCACAGATGGAACCCAAAGAATTGGGATTTACACAAGAGTCTTGCGGGGGGGGGGGGCGGGGAGGAAAAGGCGAGGCCCTTATATCAGCCAAAGGTTTCTCTTCCAGAAACAGAATACTTACGGTGCCGACAACTCGTAGGGTAGGCCAGGCCTTAGGAGCCAGACAATGAAGTACTGGTGATTGAATAGACTACACTGCTTGACCAGAACTGCTCAGCTACATATGTGTATGTGTATGTGTATGTATGTATGTATACACACACACACACACACACACACACACACACACACACACTTTATTTAAACCAAAACTTTATATGACAACATTGCAGAAAATGGGCGTTCCCTAGGTATCTCTCTTTCCCTCCCTATTGACCACACTGAACAATTTTTCTTATTCCCTCTCAAACTATTGGTCTACTGAAGACTAGTATCAAGTCTAGCTTGCTGGGGGGGGGGAGGGGTCTCAGAGTCCAGGATTTAACTGAAAGATCTCTGGAAGTGGACTCTTTCTGAGTGATGTCCCAGCTCCCTTGGGGACTGGATGTCTGCGGCTGTTGGTTTTCAGAGCAGCAGTCTCAGCCTTTCTCAGCACACACCCATGCTTTTCTCCAAGACAGTAGTTTTATTTGTCAGGAAGCAGGACCCTGTTTTCGGCTCCGGCACCCACTGCTTACAGCTGCAAATCAAGCATGCACAGCTCATTTTCAGACCCCAGCCGAGTAACTCTCCCAACTATCCCATTCATTAGGTGCCACTGAGGGAAGCGCACACTTCATTTGCTCTGCGGCTGGTACCTTATTTCCCCTCTTTTGGTCTGAGGAGAACCAATAAACCTTCTATCTTAAATTTTCTGAGTGGTGCTTTCCATCGCGCTGGCTCTTGAATGCTTTTAAATGGGACAGTGAACAGAAAACAGGCTGCTGTTTGGGTAATTTGCAAGCCCTCTGAAATGACTGTTTTCTGCTTCATGGGCCTGGTGACAGACAGCGGCCTTCCCCAGACAGTCCACCAGTCTGCCTTGACAGGGGTGCTGCTGCTCAAAATTGCTTGAGTGGTCTTATTTTCATTTTAATGTCAGTTGCTACTGAATGAAAACTAGAATTAATTTTTCATGGGCTAATAGTTTTGCACAGCTATTATATACTTGTAGAGTTTATGGACTTTACAAATAATATATTCTCTCTCTTTCTCATCTCTCTCTCTCCTCTCTTCTTCTCCTGCTCCTCTTCTGTCTCCTCTCTCATTCTCCTCCATCTGCCCCCACCTCAGTCCTATGGCTGTAGCCCTTTATCTGGTGTACTTTGATAAAAGCAGATTATTCCAGGTGGAAGGTGAATGGGGCACATTGGATCCTGACATTTGTGCTCTACCTTGTTATGACCCTTCCCATGCCCAGGCTGCAGAAACATGGGTTAAAGGCTACTGTAGCCTGTTCTCTCTCCCTGAAGACAAAGGCTTGTGCTCTCGGTATTACTAATGTCTGTTGTGTGGAGCTGCCTGTGCATTCTGCATACTTACCAGCATCCCTGGCTCCCACACTTCATATTCTACTCGTCCTGCCTCCAGAGCTGAGAACCCACAGGGTTTCTATGCATTACCAATTGTCTTCTCTAACCAGGATGGGCATTCCCTCTAGTGGGAGATATCCTTCACATGTATTCCTTGAGTAAAACTCCCCAGAGCGAGACTAAGATGGGTGAGGAAGAGGCGAGAGGAAATCACACAGGTTGATTATGGAACGTTTCAGGCTCTGCTGGGAGCCCAGATTTGTGAAGTCACGACTTGGTAACCTTTGCTGAATGTTAGAACTGCATAGGGAGCTTAAAAGTTTTCTGGACTATGGTTATGCGTTTTGGGTTGCACCATGTCCGTGAACACACACAGTGTTAAGGAACATCCTACTTCCTCCAACCAGGCCAAGCCCCACTCCCATGACCTACTTCCTCCAACCAGGCAGGTCTCACTTTCCACAGCTTTATCATTTCAAATTGATGCCATCAATTGATTCATCGATTGCTTAAGGCAGAGCCCTTGTGATCTAGTTTCTCCACCAAAGTGGAACTTGCATGAGGGACCATGCCTTTAGTATCAGAGCAGGAGTCATGGGTTCTTCATATCCAAGCCATAGCAATGTTCACCATCTCCTCTTCTGTCTCCCTGAAAAGCACTCATTGTCAGAGGAGGACATTCACATTTCTTGTTGGTTAAAGTACCTCCCCCTTGAATGATGGGAAAACCACCTAGATTCACAATGTCAGACTCCAAGAGCTCTAATCCTGTTGAGAGCTTTATAGAGCTGGTACTAGAGGGGGTCCTTGAGTTACTAACTCCTAAAAATAATCCACTTCCTGCAAATGCTTCCATGCCACTTCACAGTGGGATTAGTGGCTTTCTGGAGTCTTATTCTTTCTTGCTATATTAGAGAATTTACTAAGAACTTAGCATGTGCCAGGTGTTATATTCAGATTTGGGGTATGTTGTTTTAGTCTTTAAAACATTGTAATTGTTTTTATTATATTCCAATGCATCACCTCACCCCTGAGAGAATAGAAGCCCAGAGAATTCAGATAACCTTTTCAATTTCACAGACAGAAGGCAGCTGAGCTCCCATTCTGAGTGTCCCATCTGGGCAAATTAAATATTTACTATTTAACAAAATACTGCTTAATATATTCTGGTTTTCAAGAGGCTACCATATCTCAAGACTTCAGATATGTAATTCCCATTGTAACCCCATGTTAATATCAAACTGAGACTTTGGGAGCCTGGCTGGTTTGCCTAAGACTTCTCAAATGCAGTTTAGCGATTTTGGTTGAACGCTGAGTAGTTACTCAGAGTGTGGGACTTAAACAGTGAAATCTGGGTTTCATTGATCCAAAGACTGAGTAAGGGAGGGTATCATAATAACCCTAGCCCTCTTCAAACACTCATGCACATTTTAAAAGTGCTTGTGTGTGCACCACACGGCGTGCTATCCCTTTCCATTCTCGGCTCTGGGAGGCAACAGTTCCCTGCATATGGGAACAGCAGTTAGATGATTAGGACCCTGGGCAGTAGGTGCCAAGTATTGTTTTGGTCAGAACCCCACTTACACTGAGAAGCCTGTGCTTCTCCAGAACAAGCCAGCTCAATATTTGGCTACATAGGCTGCAGTGCAAGGCCAGAGTGTCCCCCAAAGCCTAGCTTCCTCCTTTCGTACCCTCCTCCAGCCAGCTTCAAAGGTTAGTCTTCTCTCCTGAATAACTCTTGCAGTTTCCACAGATAATATACCACACAGTAGTGCTACACACACACACACACACACACACACACACACACACACACTCTTCTGGCTCAACTGTCACCAACTATCTTTTCAGTCTGCTAGCCCAATTCCCTTCAAACTGTCCTTTTTTTTTAAAACATTTTCTTTATTAGAAATTTTCTTTATTTACAATATTTCCTTTGCCAAAAGAAAAAATAAAAATAAAATAAAATAAGGAAAAAAATAAAATAAAAACCCCAAAATTAAAACAATCCCCTGTTCCCACCCCCCACCCCTGCTCACCACCCCACCCTTTCCCACTTCCTGGCCCTGGCATTCCCCTACACTGGGGCATCGAACCTTCACAGGGCCAAGGTCCTCTCCTCCCATTGATGACCAACTTAGCCATCCTCTGCTATACACATGCTGCTGGAGCCATGAGTCCCCCAACGTGTACTCTTTGGTTGGAGTTTAGTCCCTGGGAGCTCTGAGGGTACTAGTTAGTTCATATTGTTGTTCATCCTAAGGGGCTGCAAACCCTTCAGCTCCTTGGGTCCTTTCTCTAGCTCCTTCATTGGAGACCCTATGCTCAGTCCAATGGATGGCTATGAGCCTCTACTTCTGTATTAGTCGGGTACTGTCAGAGCCTCTCAGGAGACGGCTAGCTCAGGCTCCTGTCAGCCAGCACTTGTTGGCATCCACAATAGTGTCTAGATTTGATGACTGAATGTGGGTAGGATTCCCAGTTGGAGCAGTCTCTGAATTGTCCTTCCTTTAGTCTCTGCTCCAAAGTTAGCCTCTACAACTCCTTCTATGGGTATTTTGTTCCCCCTTTTAAGAAGGAACGAACTCTCCTCACTTTGGGCTTCCTTCTTCTTGAGTTTCTTATGGTTTGTGGTTTGTACTTTGTGTATTCCGATCTTCTAGGCTAATATCCACTTATCAGAGAATGTATACCATGTGTGTTCTTTTGTGATTGGGTTACCTCACTCAGGATGATATTCTCTAGGTCCATCCATTTCCCCAAGAATTTCATAAATTCCTTGTTTTTAATAGCTGAGTAGTACTCCATTGTGTAGATGTACCACATTTTCTATATCCATTCCTCTGTTGAGGGACTTCTGGATTGTTTCCAGTTTCTGGCTATTATAAATAAGGCTGCTATGAACATAGTGGAGCATGTGTCATTATTATGTGTTGGAGCACCTTCTAGGTATATGCCCAGGAGTGGTATAGCTGGGTCCTCTGGCAGTACTATGTCCAATTTCTGGAGGATCCGCCAAACTGATTTCCAGGTTGTACCAGCTTGCAATTCCACCAGCAATGAAGGAGTGTTCCTCTTTCTCCACAACCTCTCCAGCATTTGCTGTCACCTGAGTTTTTTATCCTAGCCATTCTGACTGGTGTGAGGTGGAATCTCAAGGCTGTTTTGATTTGTATTTCCCTGATGACTAAGGATGTTGAACATTTCTTTAGGTGCTTTTCAGCCATTCGGTATTCATCAGTTGAGAATTCTTTGTTTAGCTCTGTACCCCATTTTTAATAGGATTATTTGTTTCTCTGGAGTCTAATTTCTTGAGTTCTTTGTATATATTGGATATTAACCCTCTATCAGATATAGGATTGGTAAAGATCTTTTCCCAATTTGTTGGTTTTAGAAGATGCACACTATTGTGAGCTAGTTCTACCTACCCCTGATTTAGAGTTTGAGATGCGGGCTCTCAGTTATTCCTGATATCATACCTCTGTTTCACCATCATGGACTCTATCCCCCTGGAACTGTAAACTCAATTAAATGCTTTCTTGCAAGTTGCTTTTTTTGTGGTGTTTTATCACAGCAATAGAAGACTAACTCATAAATTTATTCCTTAAAAAATACATAATTTCTATCTTATCTATCACACTACCTCCTTCTAACTCTCTTCAGAAACACTAATGTGTCTCCCCATGACTTCATGTCATATGAATATTTATTATTATTATTATTATTATTATTATTATTATTATTAGGCTCCAGTCCAATTATTTCTGACCATATGTGACACTTAAAATCATTTGGTCACAGTTATGATCAGTTTTGAGTCTTTGTATTAACTGCTATTCACTGCCAAAAGAATCTTCTATGATCAAGGTTGAGACCAGTACTAACCTATGCATCTATACATAAATATTAAAAATATTAGTTGACAGCACACTCATCTAGTATCTCAATAGAATACCCCTCATGGCTTATGTTGTATCCTGTAATGG